>BKCP01007260.1:197505-220701 GCA_008636005.1 Striga asiatica | reverse complement strand
AAATTCTCAAGCGGAATCTCGAGCAGGCTACGAAGCCTTCGACTACGAAGTCGACTAGCACAACTACGAAGTTGTAAATTCTCGAGTGGAATCTCGAGCAGGCTACGAAGCGTTCTACTACGAAGTCGACTAACACAACTACGAAGTTGTAAATTCTCGAGCAGAATCTTGAGCAGGCTATGACGCCTTCGACTACGAAGTTGGCTAGCATAACCATTAACTATTGAAGCTCTCGAGTGGAATCTCGAGCAAATTTCAAATCTCACACTCATGACATCGGTATACACAATTATGTAATTGTCGCGTTTACAGAACGAAAAATCTCGTACAATCAACTTTAATACACATCTAGACAACGAACATCGACATGGCTACGAAGCTGTTCAGATGGTTGCTCGACTTCGACCAGCTCGCAAGAAGGGTTGGGGAGAAGACGAGTTGAAAAAAACTTAACGTTTATCAGCTATGAAGCTGCTAAAATCTCTACTCGACTTCGACCAGCTCGCAAGGAGGGTTGGGGAGAAGAAGAGTTGTATAACTTAACGTTTATTAGCTATGAAGCTGCTAAAACCTCTGCTCNCAGTTATGAAGCTGCTAAAATCATTGCTCGACTTCGACCAGCTCGCAAGAAGGGTTGGGGAGAAGACGAGTTGAAAAACTTAAACGTTTATCAGCTATGAAGCTGCTAAAATCATTGCTCGGGCACAGCAAAATAATTTGAAATGCAACTAACACAAGCAAGGAAAGGAAAAGAGAAGATTATATTGATACGAAAATTCATCACACTAGCAGTCGTCTCGACCTTTACACAACTTGAAAATAGGTCGAGCAGTCGTCTCGACCTTTACACAACTTGAAAATAGGTCGAGAACAATAAAAAAAAAAAGAGAAAGAAAGAAGAAGAAACAAACAAAAAACGGCACAGCCCCAGGACAAACACTGCTAAGACTCGGCATCTGACTTCTCAGCAGTGTCATCCCCACCTTCCACAATCGTGGCAGTCTTCTCTGCCTCCATATCCTTGTCGACAAGCGGCTCAGTGCCCTGTTGCTCGACATCCCCCGCCTCAACTTCCTCCTCGCGACTAGCCCCACTTGCCCCGATTAGTTCGATCGGACCGGACAATGGGGTGGGAGGAACCTCGAGTTGCGTGCTCAAGCCAGCCTTGCGGGTGGCCCAAGCCTCGAGCCCCGACCACCATGGATAATCGTCGGGGAGAGAGTCATCGCCCTCGTAGCCCTCGGGATAAGAAAGCGTCTCCTTAACCGCCTCGCGGTCGAGCTTTCCCTCAAATTCGGACCCCGACACCACCGCCTCCCATGCGGAAAAAGTATGCTCGAAGTATTGGAGGGTGGCGGGGCAGAGCTTGTCGAGAAAGGCGGGAGAGTTGCAAAAGGCCTTGACGACCTCCTGGCGATAGGTCTCAAGGAAGACGGCGCCCATCGGGGACTTAAAAAATGTCCTGCACCCCTCCTCGACGCCGCTCTCCCTCTAGACCACGGCCTCGTCACGAGCCTTGACGAGGTCGGCCTTGATCTTGTCATTCAAGTGCCGGAACACAGCCTTGTCGGCCTTCAGCTTGTCGACAAGGGCCTTCGAGGCCTCCAAGTCCTCCTCTAGCGCCTCAATTTCCTGGCGCTGAGCCTCACACTTGTCCTCAAGGGACTTGGTGGAGGCGAGGGGAGCCTTGCTCGTCTTCTTGAAGCAAGGGAGCACTGCGGCCAGAAACTGCCAACAAAAGCAAAAACAACATTAAAATTGGCCAAGTAATATGTGAAGCCAAAGAAAAGCACGACGATAAGATGGTTTAAAGATAAGAAGAATACCCGAGAAAGGCACAAGATGGCGTAATTCGAGCGCTCATAGAGATTCCCCTTGACGCGCTCCTTGTCGACGTCGGGGATAACAGAGTTGCTGGGCCACCTGATAGGGCTCAGGGTGGTTCCAAAGTCGAGACGGCATTTTGACCGTCACATCCTGGACGGTGATCGGAGCTTTGGCGGGCTTCTCGACTGCCTTCCCTTTCCCTTTGTCGACCTTGCGACGTTTCAGGTCGTCTGGGATCAGGACGACGGCCCGGTCATCTTGAGCCCTCTTGCGGGAGCTAGAGCCCGACGGTTTGTTTTGAGCGGCACCAGGGTTCTCGACCCTGGATTTCTTCGCAGCAGTCGACTCGACTGCCGCACCAGCGAGCCTCGACCCGGGCCCACTCCCGGGTCGAAAAGGGGGAGGGGCAGAGCCACCCACCGGCTTCTCGGCCGGTTGTTTCTTCAGCTCGAAACGTTTGAGCGCCTTAACTGAAATACAACGAGAGAAACTTAGCTATCGGACAAAACAGTTAGCTAGTGCAATATGAGTAACTAAAACGTGAAGTCAACCCCGCAGGAGAATATGTTAAAATCTTACGAGGACCATCGAGATGAGGGAGATCCTCGTAAATGATGATTCGCGCATGATTGACTAAATTGCGGTCCTTGATTAACTGGCGAGCACTGTAAGAGTGCTTATTTAACTCAGACAACAACTGGGCAAACTCGTCAGAGCGAGGCCGTTTATTCTGCTTCACCTTCAAAGTAATCCATGTATTTACATAAGGATACATGCCCGAAGCGGGTCGAATGAAAACAAACTTCGACTTCCACTCGGTGACGTTCGACGAGAGATCGTCAAGGAAGGTAACACCAGCGCGATGACCCAAACAATGGGCACCTTTGGAAAGCCGGTAACCGTAACAGTAAAAGAAAAACTCGGGAGAAAAGAATTTGAGTATTATTCGGGAAATGATGATGAAGGCTATCATAATGCGAATGGCATTAGGGGAAAATTGATTTATGGGTACATTGTACAAATTGCTTATCAGGATGAGCTCGTCTTGGATAGGGAAGCGAAGGCCAAAGACGACTTGGTCTATGAAAAACGTATGACAACCAGGAGGAGGATGAGCGAAATCGTCATGGGGGCCTGGGGCGACCAATTCCCAGTCGGAAGGAAGCCCACTAAATTTCCTGAAACCCTCGACTTCGGCTGCAGAGGCATAACAAAATGGATTTAGAACAGCCAACCTAGCCAAGGGGCAAGCTATAGATACAGTATTTTGAGAATCGAGAAGAGGAGCAACTATTGGTACAGATACAGGGCTCGTTCTATAAACAGGGATATCTAAGAACCTAAGAGGAATACCTCGGGGAATGAGATCGAGACGAGGAAGATTTCCTCGAGGAGGGCTGTAACGCCCCACTTTATTTTGAAAGATTTATCGAATTTATTTAATAGAAACCACAATAAATTTTTTTTTTTTATTTTGCAAACATTAATGTAATTAAAAACTCAGTGGGTGCTACTCAACCTACCAAAAGCTTTTATCCAAAAATGCTAACACAGCAAATAAAGGCAGCATGCACGAATAATAAACCATAAACCAATCCAGCATTCATTAGGTTCCAATTCATAAAAGGTAATTCATAATTCCATGATCCGAAATAACATAACCCAAATATCCAAATTCAACATGAGTACATGAACTAAGCGGAAGCAAGGTTAATAAAGCAATAATAAATAATATAACCACCACTCGTCATCTCGTCTCGTCACCCGCCAACTGCTTAACCTGCATCAGTTACGAGCCGGTGGGAGTGAGTACAGTTAACTATCGTACTCACACTATGCATATGAACAACATAACAATGGTATGGTCGCAACATGAACATAAACAATAATCACAACATGTCTCATCTCCTAATCAAAATCACACCATTTAACCTTACTCCTGTGCACATCTATCGCTAGCCGCAGAACGGGGATTCATTACCCGAAGGCGGGAGTACGTGCCACTGTAACGGACACGGCCTTCCATATGGGCTTACGTACCTCACAAGGGCACGGCCATATCAGGACTTAAAGGAGATTGCCACACAAGGGCACCGTACCGTAACTCGACGGGGACAACCGTACCGACGGCCGTAACAGCTCACATCGATAGGCTACATGTTCATTTTCATACATAGATCACACCAAATTTGCAACATGATTAAAATCAAACATATGCATAGATAATTTTTGAATAACAACCCACCTGGATTCCGGATTGATAATAACTCAAACAATTGGTAGTAGGTCGAGGCTGGACTCCTCAATTACCTACATTGAGTCAAGATGCTACAATCAACATCTATCTTGACTTTAAACGAAAAACACAAAACAGACCTAGTCGAACTTGTTTCGACTAAGTAGTTCGTGAAGTCCTGTGGATGTTGGAACACTAAGACTCGGCACTAAACTCGACCAAACCACATATGGGAGTTCACATAAATCCATCTAAGGATTGACCAAGTCAAATTCACATCAAAACGAAAAGCAAGTCGATTCCCAACTTTTATTTCAAAATCACGTTTCGAAAATATTAATCATTAATCACATGAAAATAGATGGTCAGGCTACACTACGACCTAGGCTCTGAAATTTTACACAAAATTACATCTTCCAGTAATAAGTAAAATCATAAATTTTCAGCTTTAAACTCAAAGCACATTAATTTATAAAATTCTTACAAGAAATCAGCAAAAACGCACATGAATTCATATCTAAACCAAATGAAAGATTCAGGACTTGAAAATTTAACACAACAAGCTACAGCATGATAGGGACAACCTGTAAAAATATCAGCCCTGGACATTAAATGTGCTATTTTTAAAAATTCACACAAGATTCAGCAATTATCGAATTTAAATCAAAACAGCACTAAAATGAACTCCAAAAATTTTCATCTTTTAACAGCATGAATATACACCAAATATAAACATCTCAGCCAAGTTTCAGAATTTTTCATGAACAAACCGATTTATAGTAATTCATAAAGTTTTCGGCAGAAACAGAAATTAAATTATTAACCATATCAAATCAAGTCCAAAAATTCTAAAAATTTAACACAACATATAAAAGTCACAGAGGCATGACATATTCGAATATCAGCTCATTTCATTCAAGAATGAAGTTTTTATGCATTTAACACCATTCTGATCAGATTTCACCTTAATTATTAAATATAGCTACAGGCCTCTAAAAATTACGAAATTTTTACATAAGGCTGGTAATGAACAGAAAACACCACCCTCAAATTTTCAAATCGTTTCGAGCAGCGAGCTATTTTTAAAAATTCAAACACCAAAACAGCAATTACCGAAATCGACGATTCACACATAACACATAACAATTAATTTCTCGTCCGAGGCCTTCTCGTAAGACCAAAGACCCGACTTTGTTCCAATATCCACTGACTTACACGACTCTCGAGGTCTCGTTCAATTTCTCATAATTGAAGAGATCCCGAACATATATACGAATGCACATAAAATCATCTCTTTCACATAAATTTATGTCGAACCCATTAATCGCAACATATTCACATCTCGTAAATCAAATCGCAAGGGCACATCACGTCATTTAAAACACGATAAGCAATTAACATATAAACGATTTAAACGAGACGGGATCGACTAGGTACCGTTCTCGGGAAAACTCGGAAAACGGAAACGAAAAAGACGAACGGGGATGAAGGGCTCGACGGATTCTCGCATCTCGCCGGGAAAAAAGGTGCAGCAGCGGCTATTCTCGACTGCTCGGTTGCTGCGGCGCTCGATGCTTGAGACGAGGAGCAGCTCGCCGCGGCATAAGGCGGCGGCACGGGCTCAACGGTTGGATCGCGGAAGAGGAGCTTCACATGGAGGGCTCGTCGGCGAGCTGCTGGGGTTCGCCGGGATTGCTGCTGTTGCTGCTGAGGGGGAAAGCAGATGGTCGTCGGAATTCTGGGCTGAGGTGCTGCTCGAGGAGGTGCAGCGGTTCGCCGGCGAGGAGTTGCAGACGGAAGAGAAGGATGGTGACGCGCGACGCTAGGGAAAATGACTGGGAAACGAGGGGGAATTGTAGCGGCTCGCCAGCTTGCTGGTCGCGGCGTCGAAGGGTTCACGGTGGCACTCGAAGTCGCGGTCGGGGAAACTCGCCAGAAAAGTTACGACGTGGGATGGCGAGGGTTTATAACAAGAGGGAAAGAGATGAGGGAAGATCGGATTTCTCGAGCGAGAGATTTCTTTCCTTGTTCTCTGCTCCTGCCGACGATCGAGAGAGAGAGGGATAGAAAGAAAAAAAAATTGCGGCGATTTGGCTTCTGGGAGAGAACGAAATAGAGTTAATATATATATGTATACATACATATTAGGTTAAAAAGTCTTGGATTCCAAGAATAACTTCACCACGCGCAAACAGAGAAAAAAAAATAAATCTGTCGGGCCGGGCCGGGTGGCGTGTTCGGGCCGATTCGCTCGGGTTTAAGTGGCCGGGTTTGGTTCAAACGGTTCAAGGAAAAAAAAAAAAAGATTCTCTCGGCTCAATATTCACGATTTATTTAGCCAAAATAAAATGGCTTGGTTCGAACGATAAATTAAAATAAAATTTGGCTTTTATAATAAAATATATTTTACACATCTATAATTAAATAATGATGCACACAATAATATAATAATAATAATAATAAACATTTAGGCATTTAAAGATAATTAGGCATCTAATAATAATAATAATAATAATAATAATAATAATAACAACAACAATAATAATAATAACAAACAATATGTAATAATAATATTAATAAACAATAATAAAAAATCCTAAAATTATCCATAAATAAACGG
Organism: Striga asiatica; assembly: GCA_008636005.1. Taxonomy (NCBI): domain Eukaryota; kingdom Viridiplantae; phylum Streptophyta; class Magnoliopsida; order Lamiales; family Orobanchaceae; genus Striga; species Striga asiatica. The sequence continues at coordinate 214,018 of BKCP01007260.1, read as the reverse complement.
GGCGCTACAGTCTACCCACCTTACAAAGAATTCCGACCTCGGAATTCGAAATACAAACTACGATAAAGAGGGGAAAACATCGACACATGAAATTCGGGTATCTCCTCCGAATTTCGGTCCCCCTCCTCCCAAGTCGCCTTGTCTTGACAACCACCACTGGACTTTGACGAGTACCCCTCCCGGTCTTTTTCTAGAAGACACCGGTACCTCCAAACACGGAGGGTTCTGCCTTACACGCAGCTCGTCATAAATCACATGTACCCCGAGATCACGCACACGTTTCCTCCATCGAGAGTCATAGAACGTGTCATGCATCCTCGCGAGCTCCGGTGGTGGAGTCAACCATCAGGCTAAGTCATTGACTTGGTCGAGAATCATAATAGGACTGAGTACGCGTGGCAGTAACCAGAACAACGGCATACTCCACCTATATCCGTACCAGCCACCTCACATGGTACTATTAGGGTTGTCGCTAGATAGCCATCGCTACCAGCGTACCTCCCATGGTAAGGAATTCTCACATTCTACTCATCTATCAATACACAAGACCCTAATCGGTCCTTTCGTGTCTCGATAGCATACTCCAACGGAAACAACATACAGGGTTGACTCGTAGCATCGAGCTTCAATCTCGTGCCCGGGTCACGGTAGAAAACTCGATTACTACAATGACATGATCCGTGCGTCCTTATAAAACAGGCCGCCACGGAAATCCCAAACGGATGGGCTAACAATCCACAATAACACTATATCTACAACACCGATACCTACAGAACACGCGGCTCTGCTTGATACCGTTGTCAACAACTCTACCCTTGCCGACTTGAATAACACCTCGAATGCGGTTTAGGAAATATCGACTAGATGTTCGAAAACAATCTCCTATCGCAGAATCGGTCTCACGATTAGGGATGCTCGATATTCTCATACTAACGATCTAACATCAAAACTCTCTCACCCTTCGTAGGTCTCGATCCCTACGAAGTATGCATAGTCTCCAATCGGGACTCGGGACACTGCCCGAAAACGATGAGGGACCTAAATCTCGCTATTACGAGAGAGTTTCGCATAAGACAAAGGAAAACTAATCGACAAGCCTCACATATCGAGAGTCGTTGATTAGGGGTTTCATACAACGATTCGGTTTGGAGTTTAAGGCACTGTCACCCGAGAGATGACACACACACAGGCGCTGCATAAGCGGGGCGCCAGGACGTGTGCATGCACCTGTTCAGCGACCAGCTGCAAGATCAAGGTTTGGCCGTACACACTGCCTGGGGAGTTCCTGCGTTCGGTGATGGCGGCGGCAGCTCTCGTGCGAGTCAACGGTCGGCCACTGCAGTTGGCCTCACGTCTCTCAGCACGGGCGTGCGGGCTCGGCCACTACTTCGCGTGGCTACACCCATCCAGGTTCGGCGTTTAGTTAAGACACACACCAGAAATTTCAATTTCCGGTTCATAATCCTAGGTACTTAGATAGGAAAAAGACCTCCTTACAATACTCCTCAAACTACAACAGTTTAAGCATTACTGTTGAGCTACAATTTCCCATAGGAATCAAACATTGGCACACTGCCCGGAAAAATCCTAACCTCGGCGGTCATCGCCGAACAATAGAATGGTTAGCTCGCTTGACCCTTCCGACTAACAATGTCGGCCGTCACGACAACTTTTACTCAAGTAGCTAATCGTGCCGGTGGTCCTAAACGAGATCGACCACATATACAACTATAGCCTCCACACTTCGAGGTCTAGCGTAAAGCTTCCCTCGCAAGTGTTTCCAGCTAACATCATAATACCAATCAGATTAAGTCACATAGGGCACATAAACATGAAAGTTGACAAAAAGCTAATTTTTTTTTTTCAAAATTCACAATTCATTTTGAAAACCTAAACATGAACTAGCACAAATTTTCAGCATGCGTGGTGAATTAAAAATGCATGTAGCTTTCAGTCCACAAATCATATCATGATGAAACCACTTGGAAGATATCCCTAACTCATGCCTCTATCACTTTCATGAAGAACACTCAGGTGGATAAAGTCATTTAAAGGCACATAATACAGCAAACATCCAAAACATGGGTGCAGTGGATAAATATAGATATGCAGCTTGACAGGTTCTCAATGTATGCACAATAACCGAAACTACAGACATAATATTATTGAAATTCAAAAACCCGAAGGTAGCTAATTAAATTCTCTACAACTTCTTTGAAGATCCCATTGACAAATTATAACATTATCAACAAGTTTGATTATAAAACATTTAATTTGCAAAAACAGCTAAAGAACAATTTTTCGAAAATACAGCACCTTAGTAAAATAGCAACAACTCACGCCACACAACTCCAATCTATACAAACTCAAAACCTACATAATCTAAACATGGAAATATACAAATTTTATGAAGACTACCATTTCATAGGAACACGTTTAGGTCACCTAAACAGAGTACATAATCAACACTTAAACAAAATCCTGGTTTCATAAAAACTGGGTGTACATCCCACTTAGAAAACTTATATAAAATCAACTAAAACTCCAAATCATATAAACCCAAAACCTACAGAAACTTCACAAAGAAAGCTACAAATTTCGTGAAGAGAATGTTTACATATCATCACGTTAAAGGCATCTATTCAGAGCATATATTTCATGCATACACACAGCCACTGTTTCAAAATCCTGGGCATAAATCCAACTTAGAAAAAATCATATAAAATCAACCAAAACTCCAACTTGCATGAATTCAACTTCCAATGAAAGCTTATAAGATGTACTACATGTTTCATGAAGAATACATTTTCATGCAGGCACGTTAAGATCATCAAAACAGCCATGAATTAAGGTCAAAGTTTCTGTCCGAGTTTATAAAAAAACTGCATGCTTGTCTACTTTGAAAAATCGTAACAAATTCATTTTAACCCCAAATCACAAAATTCGAAAACTCACAGAAACTTCATTCAGAGAACTACAAATCTCATGAAGAACACTTGTCCAAGAAACATCATCTTGTTTGAGAAAAATAGAGCCTAACTGAAGCTCGAAAAATTGAATTTTCATGCCTTCATCAACTCAAAATGATCACACAACAACATAGTCTCGATATCAATACCTTAAGACATAAACATTTGATATATCATCAAACACATTGTCCGAGGTCCAACTCGGTCTTATTAAACAAGATAGAAAAATAAAGTCTTTATGCCTTTCACTTGAATTATTACATCTTTTGGTTTGATAATATATAACAACTCACATTAATACATAAATTCAACCTCAATCATCGAAGATCACATAATCCTTATCTCTTACTCAACTAACCATGCTTCGAGATAGCATGAACTCACCCTTACTAAAGCACAAGCGGCATTAAACACATAAGATACCAGAGGTTGAACAGAGGCCATGAACATCCATAAAAATGGCAGCCTATAAGATATTGACTCATCTCATAATTTTCGAAACCTGGCAAAGGTCCGAAGAGGGCGAATACATTCTCGGTTCTCATTGACCGGGTCCTCACTTGAAGAAACTGAATATAATTATATAGCAAAGGAAACTGCTATGGGCATAACTCATCTCGATAACAACATATTGAACCTCATAACGAGGAACCTCTAAAGTCCGAACGTAACTCTATATCACTAGAGTTCAACATCAAACACTAGAGTTCCATCTGATTAAAGGTGGATAGATCCTAAGCCCCAATTTCGAACAAATCATAACATAGGCAGTTCATTACTACCTACGCAAAAATTTATTCACATTTCACATCATAAGTATTTCTCGATACTTATATAAACACATACCTTAAGCAGCGCGGCGTGACGAAGACGAGTGGTCATAACACAAGGTCTAATCACATATTCACATATGAACCAGTCTACAGAAACGCAGACTGGCTCTGATACCAAACTGTAACGCCCCACTTTATTTTGAAAGATTTATCGAATTTATTTAATAGAAACCACAATAAATTTTTTTTTTTTTATTTTGCAAACATTAATGTAATTAAAAACTCAGTGGGTGCTACTCAACCTACCAAAAGCTTTTATCCAAAAATGCTAACACAGCAAATAAAGGCAGCATGCACGAATAATAAACCATAAACCAATCCAGCATTCATTAGGTTCCAATTCATAAAAGGTAATTCATAATTCCATGATCCGAAATAACATAACCCAAATATCCAAATTCAACATGAGTACATGAACTAAGCGGAAGCAAGGTTAATAAAGCAATAATAAATAATATAACCACCACTCGTCATCTCGTCTCGTCACCCGCCAACTGCTTAACCTGCATCAGTTACGAGCAGGTGGGAGTGAGTACAGTTAACTATCGTACTCACACTATGCATATGAACAACATAACAATGGTATGGTCGCAACATGAACATAAACAATAATCACAACATGTCTCATCTCCTAATCAAAATCACACCATTTAACCTTACTCCTGTGCACATCTATCGCTAGCCGCAGAACGGGGATTCATTACCCGAAGGCGGGAGTACGTGCCACTGTAACGGACACGGCCTTCCATATGGGCTTACGTACCTCACAAGGGCACGGCCATATCAGGACTTAAAGGAGATTGCCACACAAGGGCACCGTACCGTAACTCGACGGGGACAACCGTACCGACGGCCGTAACAGCTCACATCGATAGGCTACATGTTCATTTTCATACATAGATCACACCAAATTTGCAACATGATTAAAATCAAACATATGCATAGATAATTTTTGAATAACAACCCACCTGGATTCCGGATTGATAATAACTCAAACAATTGGTAGTAGGTCGAGGCTGGACTCCTCAATTACCTACATTGAGTCAAGATGCTACAATCAACATCTATCTTGACTTTAAACGAAAAACACAAAACAGACCTAGTCGAACTTGTTTCGACTAAGTAGTTCGTGAAGTCCTGTGGATGTTGGAACACTAAGACTCGGCACTAAACTCGACCAAACCACATATGGGAGTTCACATAAATCCATCTAAGGATTGACCAAGTCAAATTCACATCAAAACGAAAAGCAAGTCGATTCCCAACTTTTATTTCAAAATCACGTTTCGAAAATATTAATCATTAATCACATGAAAATAGATGGTCAGGCTACACTACGACCTAGGCTCTGAAATTTTACACAAAATTACATCTTCCAGTAATAAGTAAAATCATAAATTTTCAGCTTTAAACTCAAAGCACATTAATTTATAAAATTCTTACAAGAAATCAGCAAAAACGCACATGAATTCATATCTAAACCAAATGAACGATTCAGGACTTGAAAATTTAACACAACAAGCTACAGCATGATAGGGACAACCTGTAAAAATATCAGCCCTGGACATTAAATGTGCTATTTTTAAAAATTCACACAAGATTCAGCAATTATCGAATTTAAATCAAAACAGCACTAAAATGAACTCCAAAAATTTTCATCTTTTAACAGCATGAATATACCCCAAATATAAACATCTCAGCCAGGTTTCAGAATTTTTCATGAACAAACCGATTTATAGTAATTCATAAAGTTTTCGGCAGAAACAAAAATTAAATTATTAACCATATCAAATCAAGTCCAAAAATTCTAAAAATTTAACACAACATATAAAAGTCACAGAGGCATGACATATTCGAATCTCAGCTCATTTCATTCACGAATGAAGTTTTTATGCATTTAGCACCATTCTGATCAGATTTCACCTTAATTATTAAATATAGCTACAGGCCTCTAAAAATTACGAAATTTTTACATAAGGCTGGTAATGAACAGAAAACACCACCCTCAAATTTTCAAATCGTTTCGAGCAGCGAGCTATTTTTAAAAATTCAAACACCAAAACAGCAATTACCGAAATCGACGATTCACACATAACACATAACAATTAATTTCTCGTCCGAGGCCTTCTCGTAAGACCAAAGACCCGACTTTTTTCCAATATCCACTGACTTACACGACTCTCGAGGTCTCGTTCAATTTCTCATAATTGAAGAGATCCCTAACATATATACGAATGCACATAAAATCATCTCTTTCACATAAATTTATGTCGAACCCATTAATCGCAACATATTCACATCTCGTAAATCAAATCGCAAGGGCACATCACGTCATTTAAAACACGATAAGCAATTAACATATAAACGATTTAAACGAGACGAGATCGACTAGGTACCGTTCTCGGGAAAACTCGGAAAACGGAAACGAAAAAGACGAACGGGGATGAAGGGCTCGACGGATTCTCGCATCTCGCCGGGAAAAAAGGTGCAGCAGCGGCTATTCTCGACTGCTCGGTTGCTGCGGCGCTCGATGCTTGAGACGAGGAGCAGCTCGCCGCGGCATAAGGCGGCGGCACGGGCTCAACGGTTGGCTCGCGGAAGAGGAGCTTCACATGGAGGGCTCGTCGGCGAGCTGCTGGGGTTCGCCGGAATTGCTGCTGTTGCTGCTGAGGGGGAAAGCAGATGGTCGTCGGAATTCTGGGCTGAGGTGCTGCTCGAGGAGGTGCAGCGGTTCGCCAGCGAGGAGTTGCAGACGGAAGAGAAGGATGGTGACGCGCGACGCTAGGGAAAACGACCGGGAAACGAGGGGGAATTGTAGCGGCTCGCCAGCTTGCTGGTCGCGGCGTCGAAGGGTTCACGGTGGCACTCGAAGTCGCGGTTGGGGAAACTCGCCAGAAAACTTACGACGTGGGATGGCGAGGGTTTATAACGAGAGGGAAAGAGATGAGGGAAGATCGGATTTCTCGAGCGAGAGATTTCTTTCCTTGTTCTCTGCTCCTGCCGACGATCGAGAGAGAGAGGGATAGAAAGAAAAAAAAATTGCGGCGATTTGGCTTCTGGGAGAGAACGAAAGTTCAAGGAAAAAAAAAAAAAAGATTCTCTCGGCTCAATATTCACGATTTATTTAGCCAAAATAAAATGGCTTGGTTCGAACGATAAATTAAAATAAAATTTGGCTTTTATAATAAAATATATTTTACACATCTATAATTAAATAATGATACACACAATAATATAATAATAATAATAATAAACATTTAGCCATTTAAAGATAATTAGGCATCTAATAATAATAATAATAATAATAATAATAACAACAATAATAATAATAACAAACAATATGTAATAATAATATTAATAAACAATAATAAAAAATCCTAAAATTATCCATAAATAAACGGGGCGCTACAAGGGCTCTTCACAATGTCGACTAAGCCGCCCTCCAAGAGCGCTTGGTAGTGCTGCTCCCAGTCGGCAGAAGAAGCAGTGGCGAGAGGGGGAGAGGAATGGGAAGGCAGCGAAACCATCCAATAGTCGGTTACCTCGACAGAGTCAGAACTAGAACCCTCGTCGGCTTGACAAATATAATCGTTGATCTGCTGACCAAGGGAGCCAGAGAGAGGAGACGAGTCGGAAGCTAAGGAAAGAAAAAGAAGGAAAAGGTCGAAGTTAGTAAAGTCATGAGTTAGGGCCTACAAGATCGAATCAGGACAACTCGCAATAATCGACAGAGGATGAAAGGACAAAGAAGGGGCACTCGCTATCGATAGCTCGACTTAAATAAATCAGTAAGTCGACCTTAGTCGACTCGAAAAGAGAAAACTGAATGAAGAAGACCACTAAGTCGACAAGAGCCGACTTAGCGACAGGTGAAAATCGACTGCACATCGGCAGCCGACGACTGGTAAAAACAATAAATTCTAGCAGAGTGTGCGCATAAAGAGATCCAATGCAAAACCCATAAGAAATTCGTGAAGAACACGAAGAACACGCATGACCTCCAGATTTGAAAAAAGCCAGAAAAATAAAAAAAGAGAGAAGAAGAAGAAAACAATAGAAATCTAAAAAATGAGAGAAGGTAGTGAAACTTACACATGATGCCTTGATGAGTTCGGAGAAAATGCTAAGTTGCCGGAGAAGGAGAACGCCGGTGAAGCCGAAGAATAGAAATCGCCGGAGAGTTGGAAGCAGTGGGAAGATTAGAGAAGTTGAAAGCGTGAAAAGCCATATGAGGCCAACTCACAATGTATTTATACACAGGGGCAATAGATGCGAACCGTTGGATCGATAGTAGAACCAACGATGCTGATGAAGCGCAGAATTCGAGGAGTCGGTGATGGAGGTGACGCGCTTCACTTTAGGGTTTTGAAATTTGAAATTTGAAATGGTTCTCTCAGAGTGTCAGACTTATCCGAAAAAGCAATCATGAGATTGAGGTGCGCCCTAATTGATTGACGAGACGAGTTGCAGAAGAGGCCAGTACGAGCAAGAATGGCAGGAAGGCGACACAACTATACTTCACCAAATTTACTCTTAAGCAGCCGACTGCTTAGAGTAATTTTTGGGGGGGACTAGATGATATAGCCACATAAGGATAACCCGGTCTAGAAGCTTCCTACTCGACCGGCGAACCACTCGAACAACCCGTATGTCGACAGGACTCTATCGACATTCTCACACCGACTTCCCTAAAGACGATTCTACTGAGAGCAATCGGGAAGAGACAAAAATTGGTCTAGTCGACTCTCCCAACTCGACCTTAGTCTATCGACCTTTACTAGTCGACATCAATGAAAGAAGGGCAGCAAGAGTATAACGCCCGAACATCCCGATATCCTAAGTCGACTCTCAGCAGTCGACTGAACTAAGACGACTCTTTGAAGACGACTTCACCTCAAAGAAGTAGTCAAGAGTAGCCTCCGAATCCGCGCATATCCACAAGTCGATCTCCTAGCTCTCGAAGTCGACCTCGCATACCTCGAATAGCAAAGATATGATGACGACTCATCACACTTATAACATACTTAAAGTTCTACACATTACAAAGGATAAGAAGGAATATGGTGATGACTCAGCAACAAGGGGAGACGAATCGACCAGGGCATTTTGGACCTTCTAGGTCCACCGACTTGGGCATTCTGGGTACTTCAGGTAAATATTCACTCCTATATAAAGGAGATGAGGTAACCCTAAACCCGAACTCTCATTCATTCCCACTCTCCCCCATAGCTGATGCGCAGCATCTCTTCATCACTCTCATACTGACTTGAGCGTCGGAGGCTCTACGCCGGAAACACCTCCGGCGTTGAGTTTTTGCAGGAATCTCGCGGTCTAGCAACGATTGGGAAGCGGTTCAAGCAGATCTGAGCTCACAACAACCGGTTTACTCCAGATCTGGAAGTAGACCCATTATTCACATTGTACAAACTCAACATATTCATCGTGTTAATAAACATGTTCATCTGAGAGAGAAACATGTTCATTTTATAATTTAACATATTTAGCATATAATACAACATATTCATCTTATAACATAACACGTGCATCTTATAAGTTGACATGTTCATTTTACAAAGAACATATTCATCATGCCAAGAAACATGTTACATACAAACATTTATTTCTCAGTCATCATTTATATCGATTTTAAAACCAATGTTTATTGGTTTGCCGTTGGGCTGCAAACGAACCAAATTTCGATTTTAAAATATCATGATATTTTTTAATTAGTTATTTAATGACAAAGTCAACATATGACGTAGAAACATATTACATCATGTTAAGAATTTGACATGTTCTTTTTACAATGAAACATATTCATCATGTTAAGAAACATATGACGTAGAAACACTTATGGTTCATCTTGTACAAGTGTAATTACTCATGGCTCTTAACAAGTTTAAACTACTTGCATTACCTTTCTGATAATATACAACTGTAATTTGTACATCATATTTCTATACTTTATATATATATATATATATATAGTCAAATATGGATATTGAAAAAATATACAATTATATTGGACGTTCACTACATTTGACAAATTTATTTTCCTTAATTTGTTCGCAAAGACTAGAGTAAATGAATTATTTTAGCACATAAATCTTTTTGTTCAAGTAAGTTATTAAATGTAAAATGCAAGCAATAAAAATATAGTGCAGCATCCGTAGCGAAACATAAACAGAAAACACTACATTCAACAATTTGTTTAAACTAAATTACATAAAAAAATAATAATAACCATAATCTAAGTCATAAAATCGTTTTGACCATTATATGGTGGCAGATCTCCCTTCTCAGGAGGGGTTTTTAAGCCCCCTTTTTTATTGAAAATATTTAATTCAAACATGTTAAGACAAACATGTTTGAAAATATGGGTGTCCCCTTCTTGTATTTCATTATCATGTAGAAAGCTACGCCAACCTTTCTGGAATATAACATTGCCCAAACTCACAACGATCCCTACATTCCACTGATCCCAGTTGTAGTTGTACACATGTAGATCTTTATACTTCCTTCGCCGAATATATGCATCGGCTGACTGTGGAAAAACCTGCAAATTTTTTAAAAAATTATTTCTTATGGTTTATTATATCTTCTAAGGCTAAAAAAAATAGAAATAACTAATCAAGTATGAATACTATATGATAGCACTTTACCGTGATTGGGTTCTCGAGTGAATCAATTCGGACCATGAACGGTGGATCCATCTGCAATTTTTTTTTTTTTTTGGGAGGGGGATGGGTTAACGGGTTGATTTTTTGTAAGACCTCTTATCTTCAAAGAAGAAAGTTGTGATTTATGAACGAGAAGATTACTTTTTTTTGGGGGCGAAGGTTGTTTGGGTGCAGAACTGCAGACATTTATTAATTCCTTTGGTTTCGGATGATATAAACGTGATAGATGTCTCTTCAAATGGTCATTCCTTTTTCCTTCACACTTTGACAATTGTTGACATGTAGTACTTTATTTAATGTTTAGGTATGCGTAATTAATTGCAAATTTAAACTGACAATGTTATTTGTAAACTTACAAATTATAAAATTAATAACATTATTAATTGGATTTTAAATTAATTAAGTATTTCAAAGGTGGTTAATAAATTGGATTTTAAATTAATTCACTATTTCAAAAGTGGTTAATAAATATACTTTTAAATTAAATCGCGATGTTAAATTTTTCACGAAGTTGATATAATCTGACAGTAGCCGTGTACGACTGTAGGAGCCAATTCGAGTTGTCTATAAACACGAACACGAACATGTCGAACAATTCGAATTGTCTATAACAATTTGACTTTTGCACTTATTTGTCTCTTAGTTATATCCAAAATTTAATTCAAGAACGAGTTCAATTCCCATGATGCGCGAACCTTCAACCATTTTTTTTAAATTAATTATTTAACGACAAAGTTCATATTCAGCTGATAACAAAACATACTCATCATATGAAAGAACATCTTCATTATACAATTTTACATGTTCATTTTACAAAGAAACATATTCATCGTGTTAAGTAACATATTACGTACAAAATCTAATTATTCACCTGGTACAAACTCAACATATTCATCGTGTAAATAAACAAGTTCATCTGAGAAAGAAACATGTTCATTTTATAATTTAACATATTTAGCTTATAATACAACATATTCATCTTATAACATAACATGTTCATCTTATAAGTTGACATGTTCATTTTACAAAGAAATATAAACTAAGTCATAAAATCCTTTCTACCTGCATAAGGAGGTAGATCACCTTTAGCAGGAGCGAATTTTATGTTTCCTTTATCATAAAAAAAAAACATTGAAGATATGCAAACCAACATGATCGAACAAAACGGTGTCTCCCTCTTTTAGTCCATTACCAAGAAGGAATCTACCCCAACCCTCTTGGAAGACGGCGCTTCCGCCATTTAGACCGGCGACAACAATCCAAGTGTTCCTCTTGTCATTGTGCAGTCGAAATTGTACAACCCCAACCATCCTAAGGTATGCATCCATGGCAGGGGGTAAAATCTGCAATAAAGATATGTCGGTGTAATATTTGATATGTTAACATGCTGCGAAATGGGAAAAAAATAAATTACCGTTATTGGGAATTTGTCGAACTCAACACGGATGATGAACGATCTGTCCACCATCTGTAAAATTGGATCCTTCTGCTGGTAACGCAAAACATTCCGACTGGCTTGAAATTGGTTGCCTTCCTCTTCCTCGCCGGTAGAACGCCGCACACCTGCACAGAACTCTCAGACCGGAGGGGTTTTCCGGTGAAGAGCCTCCGATGCTTAAGTCAGTATGTGTTTGTTCAATTTTCCAAAGTAAAGAATGTCCGTCACAAGAAAAGACCCACTCCCATATATATAGGAGTGAGATACCTGCCCTAGGAGCTGCCCGGCTTTTGGTGAGTTGTCCTGCCCGTACTGCCCGTCCATACACACATAGTGTGTGTATGTCAGAGATGTCAGAGGTGGTTATCGCCACTATTGCTCTGCACCAATGTATTCTCGCCACGTGTCCCTCTGAGCTGAGGGAGATTATTCTTCTGCGCAGGCCGTTAGGATCTTCTAACGCCACCCACGCGCTTTTTCGCGTTCAAGCCACGCTCTCGACTGTTCTCCCTCTGCTGGGTGCTCGATCTGATCGAGCCCCCCCCATCGCTAGGTCGATCCTCGACCAGTTCTGCTATTCTGCTCGATCCCTTCCCTTTTGGTCGATCATTCTTCAACCAATGCGGTTTTCTCTACTTCGAGCTTGTCCGACCTATGCGGTAGGCCGGTCTATTCCTTAGTCATATAATATCCCATATCATCTAGTCCCCCCCACTCTAGTCGAGTCTGAATGACTCGATCTAAGAGTGAATTCAAGCGGTCTTCTCCACTCTGCCAACCTCTCGATCTCCTACTTGCATCTGGCCTCCTTTTTTGATCGTGTTTGCTGATGTCGGTACCTTTCTTCGACCACGTGGTCGATTTTATTGTGCACTATAACTGCCTCTTATTTCCTTTTATTATCAGCGTGATTTCCGCCTGCCACATGTCCTATCAGTTCTGTACTTTTAATCATCGTGCCTCCTCGCGATTTGCGCCGCTTCGCTATCTGTGCCTTCTTCGCTTCTTCTCACCGTTGGATCCCCTTTTATCTAACGGCTATTTCCATTAACTCTTCACCTTATTCCTCTGCGCTTCTATAAATACGGCACTTAAGCAAATTTTCGGGCTTTCCTCACTTTTGCAAATCCTGAACTCCCTTGGGCCCTACTTTCTTCCTTTGCACATTGTTCTTCCCGGCTCATGGCGTCTCCTCTCTTAGCAATTTTCGGCAACCACTCTCCACTGCAACTAGGAGTAAGTCTCCTATGCTTTAATTTTGTGTTCGCGTGTGTTTATTTTGTCGATTTTTGGTTTTTTCCTTGTTGCTTCTTATTTTCCTCGAGACCTTCTCGTTTCATCTGCGGAAAGATCCCCTTTCTTCACCTTTCGAAACCCTAACTTTTCTTCTTCCCTCTCTATTTTCCTTTCTACTTTTCAGATTTCGTCGATTCTAATACGCAAAGCCATCACTCTGGTGAAGATGAGATCGCCCCGTCATCATTCCCCGCTCATCGGCCTATTCTTCACTCGCCTTCTCGTTCTGTCGAAGAGATCTACAACCCCACTCCTCTCAGCGTTTTATGCCCTTCCGATTATGTCACACCTTCTCCTCCTCGCCAACCTACTCGTCTGATTGATGAATCAGATGAGGATGCCTTTGACCACATCCCCCTCAACCCGCGGAAGAGGCTCTTGATGCTGCTGAGGAGGATGAAAATAATACTCCCCTTTCTCACCATTCCGTTTTTGCTAGAGTTGTTCCTCCCCCTAATCTTAAGAAAGGTGCTCCAAAATCCTCGACCGATGCTACACCTCGTGCATCTCCGGCTATCCTTGTCACTACCTCACCTAAGGCTGCCCCGAAGAAAAGTAAGTCAACCAGAGTATCTTCTTCCTCCCCCGCTCTCTTATAGCTGGCTGGCTGGATGTCGAAGAAGTTGGCTATCCTGCCAGCTGGGCTTTCATATCTCCAGGCCCCCGAGATACCTATGACAACCCTCCCCGAAACTGCTACACTTTCTTTAAAATTCAATTTAAACTCGGCATTCGTTTTCCCCTAAGCCAAGATTTGATCGATCTTTGTAAGTGGTTCGACCTGCCCTTGAACCAACTTCCACCTAATGCCATTCGTTTTATCACTGTCTTCATCATCCTCTGTCACATTCGCCTAGGTCGGCTCAACCTAGATTTCGTCCATCACTACTATACACCCTCAAAACATGTTTAGGGGCTCTACCTCAAAGGCCGCAACGATGTCCGTTTCATCTCAGACACTCCTCCAAACGTCCCTAAGTGGAAAGACAAATTCGCCTTTGTCGAGCCCAAACCTGCTTTCCCTTGGGCGTCATCTCCTTGGCTTAAAGAACTTCCGCGTGAGTATTCAACACCTTCAACCAACACGCTCTTCGAACAACGGATTGCAGTATGGAACAGCAAACCCGTTGCATCGAAGACCTTGCTCGAGGATGAGGACCTCCTGCACTTCTGTGGACTTCTTACCCACAAATCTCATCCTCTCCCTAGCCAGAAAACTTTTGATCTCATCCGGATCGAGGGTGACCCAGGTATGTGTTGTCACTGAACAGGCTCGAGTATCATCATGTTTGTTTCACACATTGTGTACCTATTGCGGTTTTAACTTGTGCATAAATTTTCTTGCAGTGATGCCCGCTATCTCTGTGCCTAGGAGGAAAGCTCCTTTGAGAAAGAAACAAGCTATCGAGGGGTCAAGCTCAAGGCCTGCTGACTCGACCACCTTCCAGTCTGTACGCTCGACCTCACCTCCTCCTGACGTAACCGTCGAGCAACCATCTCCGATCAACCCTTCGGCTGACTAGCCAGTCGAGCAACCAGAGCAGCCCGAGAAACCAGCATCTCCTGCGCCGCGCTCTCCATCGCACGACTAGCCCACCCCAGTTATCCACATTCCTGCTTCTCTCGTACGAACTCGGCTCGAGGAGAATCCACTTAAGCGTCCCTCTGCTGGGGGGGACGAAAATGACGGCAAGCGTCGTTGTGTTGAGAAGACTGCGCTTTCAATCACCACGCTCGACGGCGTGGGATTATCGCATTTCCTTTGGGATGTTCTTCCTCCCGTCGACCATCCTACCGACCGCTATAACGAAGGTCACACCCTTCGAGATCGAGGCCATCGACTTACCCGCTGGATGGCTCAGGTAACCTACTGTAACTTGACACTTATCTATTTTATTCCATTTCCCCCCTCGTTAGTGCCCTAACACTTTCTTTTATGTGCCCTTGTAGGGAATGGTCGAGCTCGCACCGCTGATCGAGCAGACGTTAGCAAGCCCGAGTCGGTCCATCTCAGCCATCGAGCGAAGCAATCTCCAGCTCGGCACTCGGCCGGATGAGATAATCATCAAGGCCAATGCTCTTCATGAAAGGCTGAAGGAGTCGGCCGCCCGGAATAAGGCCCTCTCCGCTGGGAAGGAAACGCTCGAGGGGGCCCTGAAATCCTTCGAGGAGGCCCTCGCAGCCGAGCGAGCAGAGAAAGAGGCCCTCCTGGCTTCCAAAAAAGCTCTCGAGGCTGCACTCGAGGAGAAGAAGTCAACTCGGGCACGTGAAAACGTTTCTTTCGAGCAGAGGGCTAAGCCCTTGATCGACGAGGCTGCCCTTCCGGCTCGGCGAATGGTCTTCCACACGACCGCTGGTCAATGCTTCCTACATGATACCGCGAGCAAGTGGTGGCTGCTTTCAAGCAGTCCCCACAGTATCTAAAGGACGTGCAAGATTACGGCACCCACTGCTTTGGGGCCATAATGCAACAAGCGGGGATCCAAGCAGCCGAGGACGGGTTCGAGGAGTTCAACATGGAAACCATATGGGATACTATGCACTCCGGTAGGCTATCAGAGTGCTCTCGCCCTGCCCGACGACCATGACTGGTGGTCAGGCCTGCTCGAGCTTGTCGTGGACCAAGACGACCTGCTAAAGCGCACCATCAAGCTCCCCGACGTGTACATTCCTCCACTTGCTCGCCAAACGCAATCCACTGATGGGGCTGGGTCGACCTCTGGCTCCAGTCAGCCGACTGAACCAGTACCACCGCAGCTTGAGTCACCCTTAGAACAAGCCCTTGATAATTCCGATGCCCCTGTTGGCCAGGATAATGCCGCATCGTGAAGTTGTAATTTTAACTTTTATTGAACTTTGTACTCCTTCCTCTCTAAATGAATATTGTTTTTGTTGAAATTTGTGCATTCTCTTTGTTTCTCGATTATTTGCTTGTCGATGTATCACTTTATATGATGTGTTCGTTATTTAGCCTGCGTTATCGCTATGTGTCGATATCATTTTCACCGATTTTTTAAGCCGCGCCCTTCATCCCCTTAACTAATCCTGATGAAGTAATGAATCTCAATGGCTCTAGGTGCCTCCTAGCACATGTCCACCCTCAAAGGAGTGGTTGTTCCATGCGACCATCCAGCCTTTCGGCCTTAACCATGATGGATTTTTTGTCTTCGAGCACATGTCCACCCTCAAAGGGGTGGTCGTTACATGCGACCATCCAGCCTCTCGGCCTTAATCATGATGGATTTTTTGTCTTCGAGCACATGTCCACCCTCAAAGGAGTGGTCGTTACATGCGACC
>BKCP01007260.1:172194-185194 GCA_008636005.1 Striga asiatica | reverse complement strand
AAAACTTCAAGAAAGAGTTCTTAAAATTCCCAAATAAAATTCATAAATATTCCTATACAAGAAAACCGAGTCTTTTCTACTAGCGAAGGAAAGTCGTCGGAACCGGGCTTCATAGGGTGGATACGTTTAGAGGGAAGACACTTGGATTCCTCTAGCGAGTAACCTCAAGTCGTTGATGTTACAACCGGGAACCGATTCCCTCATCCATCATCAATAGTGAAGGAGTTCAAGACATTCGGTAAATATTTTTACTAGTATTTACTTTATAGTAACAAATCAAAATTTGTATATGATGCATGTTTTAAAGATGACGATCAGTTAATTCGCAATTAGTATGTACGGGTGTTGTATTTATACGATAAATACTTACTTTAAAAATTTTAAATTCCGTTGCGTACAGCCCGTACGGTACTATCGAACCCAACAAATATAACACGAGTACAACATGAATATGAACAATTCAACGAGCATATATGAATTAAACGAGACGGAAAAACGACGAGGTACCGTTCTCGGGAATCGAACGAGAATGGGTTCGAACGGAAGCTGCTCGAAGGGACGTCGAGCTCGCCGGAAAATTTCAAAACTTTGCGGGGCCGCTGGGAAGCTTCGCGGCGCGGCAAGGAAGGGTCGCGGCGCGGCAGGTGGGCTCGTCGAGGCGCGGGGATTCGTCGCGGCGTGGCGGGAGGGCTGCTCGAACTCGCCGGAAAAACACGGAGCAGGGTCGCCGGACTGGTTCGGTCGCCGGAGATGAGGGCGAGATGATGACGACGGAGGTGCTGCGATGGTGATGAGAGCACGATGATGATCGCGCGATGAGGATGATGAAGACGATAGTGATGAGGGAGATGGAGTCGCTCGAAAAAAAATCACAGAGGAAGGAGAGAACAAACTTGCGATCGATATTTGAGAAGGAGAAAAAAAAATAAAGTTGCGGGAGGTTTTGCCAAAAGAACGTGATGTACATATATATATACATATACACTCATACATGTATATTAGGTTTGGGAAAAGAAATAAAATTTCTTGTTGTCCAAGACAAGGACTCACGCGTGAAAAACAAAAAGGGGAAAAAAATCTGTCGGGCCGGGCCGAGAAATTTGGGCCAATAAGATTTTTGGGCCGGTTAGGACAACAAAACAGCTCACGGGCTCAAAATAAAAAAAAAATTAAACAGATGTATTCGGGCCAAAACGGTTCCAACGAAAATTATCGGGCTCGATTTCAAATGCAAACGCGCGATAAAAATAAACCAAAAAATAAATAAATAAATTTTTACAAATTATCACAAACACATTTATTCACATTAATAATTTAATAAACCACAAAATTAATTAAACAATTAGACAAATATCACAATTAGCATTTAATCACATTTGACAAATAAATAAACATAATGGCATTCAATAAAATAAAATATAATATTATCACTAATTAAAAATAACAATCATAATAGCAATAATAATAGAAATAAAATAATAATAATAAATCCCAAATAATCCACAAATAAACGGGGCATTACACTCTCCGCCTTAATCATGATGGATTTTTTGTCTTCGACCACATGTCCACCCTCAAAGGAGTGGTCGCAACATGCGACCATCCAGCCTCTCGGCCTTAATCATGATGGATTTTTTTTCTTCGAGCACATGTCCACCCTCAAAGGGGTGGTCGTTACATGCGACCATCCAGCCTCTCGGTCTTAATCATGATGGATTTTTTGTTTTCGAGCACATGTCCACCCTTTAAGGAGTGGTCTTTACATGTGACCATCCAGCCTCTCGGCCTTAATCATGATGGATTACTTGTGTTCGAGCACATGTCCACCCTCAAAGGGGTGGTCGTTACATGCGACCATCCAGCCTCTCGACCTTAATCATGCTGGATTTTTTGTCTTCGAGCACATGTCCACCCTCAAAGGAGTGGTCGTTACATGCGACCATCCAGCCTCTCGGCCTTAATCATGATGGATTTTTTTTCTTCGAGCACATGTCCACCCTCAAAGGGGTGGTCGTTACATGCGACCATCCAGCCTCTCGGCCTTAATCATGATGGATTTTTTGTCTTCAAGCACATGTCCACCCTTTAAGGAGTGGTCTTTACATGTGACCATCCAGCCTCTCGGCCTTAATCATGATGGATTTCTTGTCTTCGAGCACATGTCCACCCTCAAAGGAGTGGTTGTTACATGCGACCATCCAGCCTCTCGGCCTTAATCATGATGGATTTTTTGTCTTCGAGCACATGTCCACCCACAAAGGGGTGGTCGTTACATTCGACCATCCAGCCTCGCGGTCTTAATCATGATGGATTTTTTGTCTTCGGGCACATGTCCACCCTGAAAGGGGTGGTCGTTACATGCGACCATCCAGCCTCGCGGCCTTAATCATGATGGATTTTTTTTTCTTCGATCAGTCATTCAACATAGGCCACCACATATGCACAATAGAATTAAAACAATCGATTAGGCAAAGTGTTGAAAATTGAAACGGAAATTTCATTAATGAAGATTGAGAATTCAATTACATCATTGTTGTGAAAAGTTTCCAACAAGAGAAACAGGAAACAGAAAGAAAAAATTTTAAACGTAATATTTCTTCAAGGTAGCCACATTCCATGACCTGGGGAGTGATCTTCCTTCAGCGTCCTTAAGTGAATATGCTCCTCCCCCGCATGAACCTTCTCGACCAAGTATGGTCCTTTCCAGTTGGGCTCGAGCTTGCCCACATGCTTCAGCACGTCCACCCTTTTCCAAACCAGGTCACCCACCTGGAATCTCCTGACTTTCACCTTCCTGTCATGTGCTGCTCGCATCCTTTGCTTGTACGCCTCAACTCTG
Organism: Striga asiatica; assembly: GCA_008636005.1. Lineage (NCBI taxonomy): Eukaryota > Viridiplantae > Streptophyta > Magnoliopsida > Lamiales > Orobanchaceae > Striga > Striga asiatica. The sequence continues at coordinate 182,355 of BKCP01007260.1, read as the reverse complement.
ATCAAGGCCTGTTCGCGAAGTTCTTCAATCGTGTCAAGGCTGCCATCATCAAGCTCTTATTCTGTTCTGGATCATATGTGCTCGATCTTTGCGACTGGACCTCGATCTCGATCGGGTGTAATGCCTCCATACCATAAACCAGGCTGAATGGTGTTTCTCCCGTGGTCGACCTTGGTGTTGTTCGATACGCCCAAAGTACTGAAGTAAGCTCGTCAACCCATGCGCCCAACGCCTTCTCCAGTCTCGTTTTCAGGCCATTCAGTATGATTCTGTTTGTCACCTCAACTTGCCCGTTGGCTTGTGGATGAGCAACCGATGCAAAATGTTGCTCGATCTTCATGTCATCGCACCATGCTCGAATTCGCTTGCCATTGAATTGGGTCCTATTGTCGGATATTAACACCTTTGGGACGCCAAACCTGCAACAAATATTGTTATATAAAAATTGTATGACTTTCTCCTCCGTAATCTTGGCCAAACGTTCGGCTTCCACCCATTTTGTAAAATAATCCACCGCCACAATCAATAACTTTCTCTACCCAGTTCCTTGTGGCATCGGCCCCACCAGATCGACACCCCACTGCGCGAATGGGATAGGAGCGCTCATTGTAGTCATAGTCTCCGCCGGTTGGTGTAAAAGTGGCCCATGTTTTTGGCACTGCAAACATTTCCTCACCATCATCCTCGCGTCCTCCTTCATGGTCGGCCAGAAGTATCCTGCCCTCAAAATTTTCGCCACCAAGGAACCCGCCTTGCTGTGATCGCTGCAACATCCTTCGTGGGTCCCCTTCAATACGTATCGACCTTCTTCTCGTGTGACACATCTCAAGTGAGGCCCGACATACGACCTCTTATACAACACCCCTTCATGCTCGAAAAACCTCCTTAGCACTTTGGCCCCTCCTTTTCTCAACTCCCTCAGTATCGAGGCTCTCCAGTCGTCAACCTCTTCTATTTCTGCCACCTCATACTCGACCACGCTCTTCTCCATGTGTAGCAAAGTAACACTTCTGCTCTTACAATCGACCAAATTCTGTGCGATCTTGGATAACAGATCTGCTCGACCGTTCTCTCCACAAGGTATCTGCACCAGTTCGAACGAGCTAAACTCTTCGCGCAACCTCTTCATTTCTTCCACGTACCGTTGCATCCTCTCCTTCTTCATCTCAAAATCCTTCTGAAACTGGCCCACTACCGGCTGAGAATCAGAATATACCTGAACTCTGCGAGCTCCACCCGCCATGGCTAATTGCATTCCTTTAATGACCGCCTCGTACTCCGCCTCATTGTTCGACACCTTGTACCCGACTCTGACTGCGAACTCCAAATTATCTCCTTTAGGTGAAATTAAAACAATGCCCAAACCTCTTCCGACTCTCGACACCGAGCCGTCAACAAACATTTGTCAAACACCCTCTGCCTCCTCCTCTACCTTCGTACCTTCTTGTATGAAATCAGCCAACGCTTGCGCCTTAATTGCTCTCCTTGGCTCATATGTTATCGTATATTTGCTCAACTCGACCGCCCATTTCACTAGTCCACCCGATACAGAAGGTCGACCCAAAGTTTCCCCCAGCGGCATATTCGTTCTCACCTTCACCTTATGGCCCAGAAAATACGGCCGCAACTTCCTCACCGTTACCACAACTGCTAAAGCACACTTCTCGATCTCCGAATATCTCCTCTCTGCGCCCTGCATCACCTTACTTACGTAATAGATTGGAAACTACACCATGCCTTCTTCCCGTAATAGGACCGAGCTTACCGCCATTTCCCCGATCGATATGTATAGCACTAGATCCTCCATGGAACCGGCTTAGCCAATAAAGGCAGATTGGCTAAGACCTTCTGTAATTCCTCGAATGACCTCTGGGCCTCCTCCGTCCACTGAAATTTCGAGCTTTTTCTCAGTGTTCGAAACAGAGGACCACTCTTCTCCGCCACCTTGGATATGAAACGGCTCAGGCCCGCAATCCTGCCCGTCAAGATCTGCACTTCCTTCACTTTTGTGGGCGGTTTCATCTCGATCACCGCCCTCATCTTCTCCAGGTTGACCTCGATCCCCCTCTTTGTCACCATATACCCTAAGAACTTTCCCGACTTCACCCCAAAGGAACACTTAGCGGGATTCAGTTTCATGTCATACCTCCGCAAAGTCAAGAACGTCTCCTTTAAGTCATTCACATGATCGGCCTCTGTCTTACTCTTTACCAACATATCATCAACGTACACCTCCATATTTCTTCCCAGTTGCTCCTTGAAAATTTTATCGACCAACCGCTGATACGTCGCACCCGAATTCTTCAAGCCAAAAGGCATCACCACATAACAATAAGTGCCCCTGCTCGCAACAAACCTCACCCTCTTCCTATCCTCCCGAGCCAAAGGAATCTGGTGGTATCCCTGGGATGCATCCATAAGACTGAGCAATTCACACCCCGCGGTGGAATCGACCAGCTGGTCGATCCTGGGCAATGGATACAAATCTTTCGGGCACGCCTTATTTAAGTCACGAAAATCAATGCACATCTTCCACTTTCTCCCGGACTTAGACACCATCACCGTGTTCGACAACCATTCGGGGAACTAGATCTTCTTAACGTGACCCGCCTTCAATAACTTCTCCACCTCCTGCTCAATCACCTTGTCCATTTCTGCACCATGATGTCTCCTTTTCTGTTTCACCGGCCTCACCGTCAGATCAATATTCAAACGATGTTCGATCACCTCCGCCCTTATCCCCGTTAACTTCTCAGCCGTATAAGCAAAAACATCCGCGAACTCTCTGATCAACCCGATCAATCTCGACCTTAGAGGCTCCTCGAGCTCCTTTCCTATCCGAAACTTCCTCTCCTCACATCCTTCCACCATCTGGACCTCCTCGATCTCTCCTCCTGGCTGCATCTCCACTTTCTCCTTCCCTTTATTCGCTTTCTCCTTTTCCTCTCTCGACCTCGAACCCCCAGGTCGATTCAACATTCCCTCTTCGAGCTTCACCTGCTTTCTCGAGAGCTGTTTATTGTTGCTCACCGTGGTTTGATAACAACTCCTCGAGGTAAGCTGATCTCCTGCGACCTCACCAACGTTTTCACCCACTGGATATTTGATCGTCATATGGTACGTCGACACGACCGCCTGGAATGCATTCAAACTGGTCCTTCCCATGATGATGTTATACGATGACTCTGCTCCAACGACCACAAACCTCACCATTCTCACCTTCCTTGTCGCTCCTTGTCCCAAGGCAACAGATAGGCTCACCTCTCCCAGTGGCATCACCTCGCCTCCATTAAATCCATACAAGGCTGTGGTCACCGGCTTCAGCTCAATGTTAAGCTCCTTGTTTATCTGCACAAAACAATCATAAAACATTACATCCACCGAACTCCCGGTATCGATGAACACCCTCTTCACATCAAAACCTGCCACTTCCACCGTAATTACCAATGCATGATTGTGAGGCAATACCACTCCCTCAGCATCTTCTGCCCGGAAACTTATTTCTGGCATTCGGGTAGTAATCCCCACTTCCTCTCTTCTTCTCTTCACTGCTCGAACATGCCCCTTCCTTGCATTGTTCGAGTCCTTATCTGTTGGACCTCCCGAAATCATATAGATCGTCCCTCTCTTCACAGGGCCATGATCCTTCTGTCCTTCTCGATCTCTACTCCCTCGCCTTCTTTTGCCTCCTCGATCACCTCTCCCTCCTCGAGGCTCATCTTCCTCATCATCATCTCGATCACTCCGCTCCACCGAATCCTTCCTTTGTCCTTCCCCTTTGCTCTGTCCTCATACACGAACTCCTTGAGATGCCTTGCCCTAATAAGGCATTCGATCTCATCTTTGAGGTGCCTGCACTTCTCCGTTGTAATCTTTATGAAAACGGCAGTACTTCTTTGATCTGGGCTGTGTCGGCCCCTCACGCCTCGACCTAGGCCATGTCACATCCTTGTCCTCGATCTTCTTCTCGATAGCCACCAACACTTCTCCCATCTTCGCATTCAGCGGCGTAAACTTATGGAACCACTTTCCTCCAAACACTGGTCGATCCTTCCACCTATCCTCTCGCCCACGATCAATCCTGCCCCGCCCCTCTCTCCTGGGCGATCTCCTCCCTGGTGACACCCTTCGGGGCGAGTTCGCCCTTCCTTTCCTCGGCTTGGGCTTAGCTAATTCCTCTAACTTGGCAAACTCCGCCTCCGTCTCCTCCAGGTTAATATACTTCTTGCACCTCTTCAGCACGTCGTCATATGTACGAGCAGGGGTTTTGGCTAAAGATGTTCGACAGGGCCCTGCTCGCAAACTCCTTATCAACCCTCCAGCCTTCACCTCGTCCGCGGCCGTGGGGATCTCCAAACAAGTTTGATTATATCGCGCAACATACTTGCGCAACGACTCCTTCTCCCCCTACCTCATGGCCATCAGCGTCAAATACGTTTTCTTCTGTAGCACAGCATTCGCGTATTGGGTCATCAGCTTCTCCGCGAAATCATCAAAGTCCTTGATCGATCCATGAGGGAGCTGCTGGAACCAATCGAGCGCGCCTCCTCTTAAGGTCGATAAGAATGCCCTGCAGCTAACAGAGTCAGAATAACCATGTAGTACAGCCAAGTTCTCAAACGCCCTTACATGCCTCGATGGGTCCGTAGTCCCATCGAACACCAAATTCATGTCTCTGAAATTCGCAGGTAATGGTGCAACCAATATGTCCCTCGAGAACGGGTGTCCTCGAGCACGCCTCTCAGGTCGGCCATCCATCTTAGCTTGCATATGCCTCACCTGCTCCGCGAGTCTTTCCACCTCTCGATCTCGCAGAGCTCCATCTCCTCCATAGCTAGACACGTCTTCATCCACCATCGTTGGTCCAGCAGCCACTCGCGAAAGGCTTTGGGTGACTTGCTGAACCGCTTGTGCCGCCGCGTTCGCCACCATCTGCTGCATCTCCTGCCTGGTCAACACCACCTGCTGGCCGGGGCGCAGCTCCTCCACTGGCGGCGGTACTGCTCCCTGCACCACCGCTCCTTGCTGCGGCATCATGGCCAGATCTGGTTGCAACGGCATTGGGATCGCCGCTCCTTGAGCTGTACGGGCCTCCTGGGCCCGGCTTGAGCCCACGTCAGCCTCTGGTTACACCGGCGTGGCTCCTACACCTTGGGGAACGGGCGTCGGAGTCACCGGTGTGCGCTAGGGTCCAGAGAAGCCGAGGGGAGGGCCTTCTCCAAACGGCCTCGTCATCGTCCACGCGTCGTCGAACGATGCTTGCAAATCTCTCCTAGGAATTCCGTCCGCCATAGCCACCGAGCTTCAGAAATCTCAGCACACCACTTTTCGAACGAAAGTCTCACAGACGGCGCCAAATGGTAACGCAAAACACTCCGACCGGCTTGAAATCGGTTCGCCTTCCTCTTCCTCGTCGGTAGAACGCCGCGCACCTGCACATAACTCTCACACCGGAGGGGTTTTCCGGTGAAGAGCCTCCGATGCTTAAGTCAGTATGTGTTTGTTCAATTTTCCAAAGTAAAGAATGGATAAATCGTCCGTCACAAGAAAAGACCCACTCCCATATATATAGGAGTGAGATACCTGCCCTAGGAGCTGCCCGGCTTTTGGTGAGTTGTCCTGCCTGTACTGCCCGTCCGTACACACATAGTGTGCGTATGTCAGAGATGTCAGAGGTGGTTATCGCCACTATTGCTCTGCACCAATGTATTCTCGCCACGTGTCCCTCTGAGCTGAGGGAGATTATTCTTCTGCGCAGGCCGTTAGGATCTTCTAACGCCACCCACGCGCTTTCTCGCATTCAAGCCACGCTCTCGACTGCTCTCCCCCTGTGGGTGCTCGATCTAATCGAGCCCCCCATCGCTAGGTCGATCCTCGACCAGTTTTTCTATTCTGCTCGATCCCTTCCCTTTTGGTCGATCATTCTTTGACCAATGCGGTTTTCTCTACCTCGAGCTTGCCCGACCTATGCGGTAGGCCGGTCTATTCCTTAGTCATATAATATCCCATATCATCTGCAAAATTGGATGAGTAAAATAATTGACGAGTTGTTCAAGTTTGAAATATTGAAAGGCTTTCTCGATTATTTGCCTTTAATTTATGACTGGCTCTTTATCTTCCAAATCGTAATTATTGTTTTGCACCGTGTATTAATGTATTAATCTAGGTGTGTGTAAAGAAAGTGAATTTTTCAAAAAAAATAAGTGGTATGAAAATCTTTTGAAAATCTATTTCGTTTAATAATGTCTGATGGATCATGACATTAATTGTCAAAATTTTTCGTTAGTTTCGAGGTGTAGTCATTTATTTCTCGGTCATCGTTAAAAAAATCGTCAACTTATGAACATTATTGTGAGTCGTTGGGCTGCAAACGAACCGAATGTTTGCGACGAAAAGCTCGCACAGAAAATTAGTCTCGTCTTATAATTGAACGAACACGAGTTCGAACCGACAAATTTCGAGTTAATCAAACATATTTAAATAGTTTATGTCCTAATTTTTTCAGACACGAAAGACTACGGCCGAGATAGAACAGAATAGTTTTCTCGAATTTAAAATAATTAGATTATTTCTTAAAATATTACTACTATTTTTCTTAATCAGTTAAATTTGAATAATATAATATGGTTACTTGTTTCTTCGGAATTTAAAATTAATGTTGTATAAAAAAGATTGGTTGATATATATTTAATAATTTTGATAATATTAAGAATAGTGTCAGCATAATTTATGTCAGTGATCCATGTTTGTACAGGTGTGTTTCACATCAATCTTTACTTTACTACAAAGAACATCTACAATGGTACAGGGATTGGTATATTCCATTGCCACTTAGAGCATCTCCAATGGTCCATTGATTTCTCCTTTTTATTTCCATGTGGCATTATTAATCTTATGTGGCATTCAAAATGTCTAGAAATCTTTCTATGTCTAGAAGTACTTATAGACATCATCTATTATATTTTTTGTTATTTATTAAATATATATGTCATTCCGAACCAATTATAATATTACACATGTCAAATTATACTAAAATTGACATTCACCATTGGAGACAAAATTTTGTAAATCTCTTTCTCCATGTTATTACACGTCTATGGCCTGGCAGACCTTGATACATGTCTCTTCAAATATTCAAATGCTCATTCATTTTTCATTTTTTTTTCCTTTTACCTTTTTCATCGTCCGATTTAATTTTGTGCGCTTTATATGTTCACACTTTGACAATTTTTGACATGTGCAGTAGTAAATTTTATTTATTTGTAGGTACGTGTAATTAATTACAAATTTAATCAGACAATGTTATTTCTAAAATTACAAAATTATAAAGTTAATAACTTTAATATTGGATTTTAAATTACATCACTATTTCAAAAGTGGTTAATAAATATATTTTTAAATTAAATAACGATTTTAAATTTGTCACGACGTTGATATAATCCGACAGTTAGCCGTTTACGACTGTAGGAGCCAACAAATATGAACGTCCCTAATGTACTAAACCCACTATTCAAACATTATTCGTATTGTTCAAATTCCGACGGTATCTGTGTATCCGGCTATATTTTTCAGCTATTGGATGGATTATATGCTAATTAATCAAACATGAGTCGTAAAGTTCAAATTTCGACCGGTTTGTATATCGAATTAACAATTTATAACGTTACTAATGTACTAAAGCATTAGACCAAAGTACATCGTGATATATTTGCCAACTATTAGTTGGTTATGGTAATGTAGACTGATTCGTAAAGTTCAAATTTCGACCGTATTCGTGTACGCCTATTAGTAAGTTCAAATATTTAATAATTTTATATGTCACGTATAGTATATACATGTATAATATAATATATAAATATTATTATATGTCACAGCTTTGCATTACTTATACCCGAAACAACAACATATAATTGGTTGTTTCTAAAAATCGGTCTTCTTTTAAGATTTGAACAACGTGCAATAAAAAATGTCTCCGACTCTTCTTTACAAATTGATATTTAATTGTATGAATAATTTCAGACTAAGTACTTATTTTCAATCAATATTAAATATTCAATTTTACTACATTTTATATGTGCAATTAAATAATAAACTTACTAATACTTCAAACAAGTATTAAACTTAATAATACTTTAACTTTTTTTTTTATATCTTATACATACAATATGATTGCGAACATGATTTCAAGTTTTTAAACAAGGGATGTAATTAAAAAAAAAAAAACATGAAATAAAATGAAAATTAAACAGAAAATAAATCATAGTTAGGAAGTATTCAAATCTAGGTGCTTTAAGAAATATTTTCAGTTTCATTTATATATGTGTACTAGTACAACACCCGTGTATTACACGAGTGTTTCTTACAAAATTATTCTTAAATTTTAAAATTAATGAGGAGATTATTTTAAATATTTACTATTTTACAAAAATTATGTATTATTATATGTTTTAGAATGACACTTGTTACGTTTTTGCGACTTACATTTATATTATAGTAATTTTTTAAACTTATATCATATAACTACTTGATATATAAATATATTAATTGATAAATAAATTTATTGTGTAATAACTTTTTTTATAAATACAATATGGATGTTAAGTCGAAGCTCATCAGGAAATGATTATTTTGATATAATATATATGTAAAACTGATAAAAATATAAAAGTTATTAACTTTTAAAATACATTTACAATTCAATGGTTATAATAAGAAATAATATTAAAATTCAATTAATGCATGTAACATGACCATAAATAATCAACATATTTATGGATAATCCGGACTTAATTATTTTTGAATTGGAGGTAAATTAAAATCTACCCAAGCCTAATAACGAAGCATGAAAATTTGCCACATAGGATCCCGAAGCATGCGAACCTACCACTTAGGCTCAGGACGTTTTGAATTAATATATAGGGGGAGGGGATATATATACTTCTAGTTATACATAAAAAAACAAATGCTATACAAAAATTGTATATACGATATAGGGATTGGATCAAATGTGTCTCTATTCTTAAAATGAGAATGTGATACTCAATCATAGCTATTAAATAAAAAACAAGGTATCTGATCAACATTTAATCTTTTTAATTTTTAATTGGTTAATTATTGATTTGACTATTGACATCCGACGTTGACTGTTGACCGTAGTTTGTGCCCCCGTTGTCCTTAAAGTCTGCGTCCACCCCTGTATATACATTCGAAGCGCTTTTTGCCAATGATAATATATATATATATATATATATATATATATATATATAAACATACATTTTGTATGCGGGCTCGTATAAAAGATTGTTGACATAATATTGTACTATAAATTATTGTTGGCAAAAATGGTATGTCTGTCAAAGTTAATACATTCGAAAAGGCATTTATTCTGCAAACCTCGTTCGTGTTCGATAACTAATCGGTCGATTTAGTTCGATTCCGGAGATTTGTAGATATTCGAACCGAGCTGTTCGTGAACAAACCTCGTTCGTGTTCGATAACAACTCGTTCGTTGAGCAATCGAACCGAAGTCAATCATGAAATTATGTTCGTTTAATTATTGAACGAACACGAACAATTACACAACTAATCGAGCGTTCGCGAACAAAAAAAAAATATTTTATAATTTTATATATGACATATAGTGTAATAGCCCAGCTCTGTATTAATAAAAATGACAGTTTTTAGTTCCCAGTTGAACTATTTCTTTTTATTAATACTGCTCGTCTTGAGTTCCGAGCCCAGTTATCAGCTATTCAATCTCAGTTATTAATTCCGGTCCATTTATTTTAGTAATGAATTTTATTTAGTCGGAATTAGTTATTTCAGTTGACGAATAATCGAAACCGAGTTTGTTTCGATAAATCGTCCAAGTTTAGCCGTGTCCGGAACCGAGTTGTTCGGTCGCGAGTATCGCGCCTAGTTCGCGCCTAGCCAATTCTCGAGCCCTAGTTGTCTCAAGTCTTGTTCGAGCCCTAGCCATGCTCATAGCCTTACTTAGAATATTTCTAAGTATGAGATCATATTTGTCAAGCCTTGGATGTTATTCCCTCGGTCTAGTATACCGCACCTAGTTCGTGCGTGGCCCCGAGATCACTCGCGCCTAGGGTTCGCAAGTTCGGGCCAAAGCCGTGCCGAGTTCGCACCAAGTCATGACCAAGTATT
>BKCP01007260.1:140012-156785 GCA_008636005.1 Striga asiatica | reverse complement strand
TTTTCGTGACGGGCTTCTGCCAGCTATTCGTCACCATGTTGCGGGACACGGCGTCCAGTCTTACGCCGATGTCGTCGCTAAGGCCCAGGAGACAGACGCCAGTCTCAGGATGGACTCAGCTCAGCCCCCAGCGTTGCCCCCAGTTCAGTATCCGGCACTACCGCCAGCTCAGCCAGCACCTGTCCAGCAGGCGAAGCCTAAGAACAAGAGAAAGTGGAAGGGTCAGCAGAATGACCGGAGGAATAGGCAGAGACAGCCACAGGTCCCACCATGTGGCACATGCGGACGCCCACACCGCGGAGAGTGTCTTGCTGGGCAGAACGTCTGCAACACCCCGCTAACTAGGGCCAATTTTTCGCAAATTTTAACTCTTTCGAAAACGCTTATAAATTTTTCGAAATCATTTGCAAACTATCTCGGGATGCTGCTAAGGACTTTTCTGCTTAAAAACCCGTTTCTTTAACCTAGGTCTAACAACTGGTTTAGACTTAAAGGATTCAGGTTTATATTTTTACGAATCATGCATATTAGTCTGGACCCGTTCGTACTGGCGAACCGGGTAAAATTATTTAAGTCTGAAAATAGCATCATGCATGTTCGAAATTAAACATAAGCATAGCGGAAGTCTGAAATGCGTGGAATTATTTAGCTTACAAACAGTTTAAACAAATGTCCCGGGAACAGCTTTCGTGCGGAACTCACGACCACCACCACCACAGCTCGTCTCACGCCTGCCCGCCGACCCTGTCATCTGAAAATATAAAGTGGGGGTGAGTACGGTCCACTTGTACTCCATAAAAACCCATTCTAAAGTAAACAGCAATATTAATAATGATATCACAAGCTGGTATATATAAGTAAACTGAAACTCCCGGAACTCTCTGGCCGGTAACTCCCGGAACACTCTGGCCGGTAACCGTGTGCACTCTGATGGTATAACTAGGGCAAACTGGGCCACCACCAGAACTAAGGGAAGGCAAACTTGGCCTTAACCCAAAGTGGATAAAACTCATATACATACCTGAACGTGATATCGACTATTAAACTCAATGTATAACCCAGACTGGGTCTCCACCTGATCAGTTTTGAAAATGAGTAAGTGTGGCTGTGCTGGTAGCTGACTCCTCAAGCTACATAAAAATATAAGCAAACAAATATACTAAGTACTATGCTTGTCATATGCTCAAAAATATGCTAGGATGCTCTACTCTATCAGATTACTCATCCGGATATAAAGGAACGCTCTAAGGGTTCACAGAAATAATTCTAAGTCCAGAAATTATACTGATATGCTTAACTGATCTGGTTTGGCTCAGAAAAATACTTAAATTTCGGAATAAGACTCGGACCGAAAATCACGAACCAAAACGGACTCGAACCGCCGGCTAAACCGGCCGGTTCGCTAACTGGCTGAACCGGATCGGGCTGGACCGGACTGGGTTGGACCACCGGTTCACACTGGCCGGGCTCGGTCCCGTGCCGGGCCTGCTGGGGCCATGGCACGGCGCTGGGCACGAGCTGGGTGCGACCGAGCACGGTACTAGGCGCTACTGGGCGCGGGCTGTGCGGCTGGCACGGGCCCTGGCACGACTGGTGCCACTAGGTGCGGCTGGGCACGACCGAGAGTCACTGGGTGTGCTGGCGTGCTGCTGGGCACGGTCGAGCACGAGGGACGCGGGAACTGGCGCGTACCCGGGTTGACTGGGCACTGGGCGTGCGGCTGGCACGACCCGAGTGCGACTGGCGCGAGAACTGACGTGGCCAGACACTACTCGCGCGGCTCGGGCGCGGCTAGGGCTGTCAGGGTGCTACCGGGCGACCCTGGGCACGCGGGCATGCTGCTGGGCACGTCCCGGGCTAACTGACTACTCGGGCGTGCTGCTGGGCACGTCCCGAGGCCTCTGGACCTGACTCGGGGTCACTACAGCACGGCACTGGACACTCGGGTGCGCTGCTGGCACGACCCGAGGTCGACTCCGCGTGGTACGAGCGACTGGCTCGGGATCACGCGTGCATGACACTGGGACAGCGCTGCCGGGCGCTGTCGGAGGTGCTCTGGCGCGACTGGCGCTGAGACCTCGCGGGCTGGCACGGACAGGCGCTGCTGGGCGCTGTCGCGTGCGCTGGGGCTGCGGTGCCTCGCGAGCACTAGGCGCGGGCACGGCACGCGCGACTGGCGCGGCTGGTGACCCTAGCCGGTCCTTTGCCGAACTTCCGGCAACTTTTCTAGGGACTACTGAACCAAATCAACCTAATATGACATAATATACTCAAAAATACCAAAAGTCCCTGAGAGACCTCGGTTGGATTTGGTGGTGGGCTTATAGGGCCGATTAGGCACGAGGCCACCCTAGGGCACAAAAATGAACATGCTCAACATGAAAATTGACCTAGGGCCGAATGATATACATCAAAAATCATGGCTAATGAGGCTAGAACATTGGTCAATACATGCATGCACATATACTTAGGTTCGAGGGTGAAAATGGCTCGATTTCACTTAACTAATTGACCAAACAAATGAACTCAAAGCATGAAACTGTTTTAACCAAGTCATACTCATGATTTTTGAGGATTTTTAAGATACTAATCTCGGCCATATCATGCATGTACATAAACTTACGAATTTAGGGCTCATATGTTCAAAAATTCATATCTCCTTATATCTCACATGCATGACATCATTTTCCACATGATAATTCTTAAAATATCATGTTATGGCTGAGGAAAAAGGGTGGCATGAGCTTACCTCCTTCAAACTCAAAAATGGTGGTGATGCCCGCCACTAGTGTCTACACACGGCTCCTTGAGCTTTGACTTGTTCCAACGACTATTGGCTGCAAATGATGGATTCTGGGAACTCCTAAAAATCCACAAAACACTATGGAGTGGCTGAGCCCCGAGAGAAAATGGCTGGAACAAGGTGCACCTATCAAACTCCTCCACTCGGGCTCACACGCGCGCGCGGCAAAGGGTTGGGCTTGCTCTCGGTTTCTCAACTTTTCCCTCACTATCTCTTATGTGTTTAAGGTGTCCAAGAGTTGGGTATGGACTGAGGATGTCCCCTATATGGAGAGAGGGGCGGAGTACACAAGGTGCCCAAGGAGACAAGGCACAACATCACATGCGCACATGGGACAAAGGTGATGGGGCTTGGGCTGACTTTGCACGGTCTTGGAGGGAATATGGCAGGGTATCCAACAATAAAATATGCCTTGGACAGGTCTTGGTCGGGTTGGAGGTAGTGGAGGACAAGGCACAACATAAACAATTGCATATGGCCCCTCCACTCACAATAAAATAATGCTAATGTCCATGTGGTTATCCTTAACATTCCTTAGGGCTTCTTAAGCCTAATTAATCCTCCATTAACCCCTTAATACTCGCATGATGTTGGGCCCTGGAGAAGTGGGCCGAAAAACTCCACATTGGGCTCGAGAAGATGGACCCGTGTGCTGCCAGCGCTGGGCCTGGGCGCTGCTGGGCCCTGGGCGCGAGCTGGGCGCGGGAACTGCAGGGCTGCGCGTGCTAAAAGGCTTGGGCCGAGAATGCCACATGCTTAGGGCTGGAAATGAAACTCTCCACACTTAGAAAAATTCCAAAGGTGCTTGGCCATGACTTAGGCCACCATGCTTGACTCGCGCGAGGGTCTTGGGTGTGTGCTGATGCCTCGAAGCAGGGTCTTGGGTGTGTGCTGATGCAAGATGGCCAAGTCGTTGCGTACGCTTCACGCCAGTTGAAGCCCCATGAACAGAATTACCCTACGCACGACCTAGAATTGGCAGCGATTGTGCATGCACTCAAGATATGACGCCATTATCTGTATGGTGGTCGGTGTGAGATCTTTACCGATCACAAAAGTTTGCAGTATATCTTCACTCAGAAGGAGCTCAACATGCGCCAGCGGAGATGGTTGGAGCTTGTGAAAGATTATGACTGCACCATACAGTACCATCCGGGGAAGGCGAACGTGGTAGCAGACGCCCTAAGCCGTAAGGTGAGGGGTGAGTCAGTCTGCTCGATCACCGATCAGCGCCAGCTTATCCGAGAGTTTGCCCGGATGCAGATTGAGGTTGTCGACTCACTTCCTAAGGAGATTTCGGGGAGTGTTAGCTCGATGCGAGTTCAGCCCATGCTGAGAGACAGAATCCGGCGGGAGCAATCCTGCGATCAGTTCATTCGCACTTTAGAGGCGAAGGTTCACGCCGGAGGCATAGAGGGCTTTTACCGAGGCATAGATGGAGCCTTGGAGTTCAGGGGCCGCATTGTCGTGCCAAAAGTCGGGACGTTATGCAAGGAAATCCTGACTGAGGCCCACAGTGCGCCATACTTAGCCCACCCTGGGAGTACCAAGATGTACCACGACCTGAAAAGGTCGTTCTGGTGGCGAGGAATGAAGAGAGATGTAGCAGACTTCGTGAAGAAGTGCTTGGTCTGTCAGCAAGTAAAGGCCGAGCACAAGAGTCCCATAGGTCTGCTACAGCCACTTGAGATTCCCAGCTGGAAGTGGGAAGAGGTTACCATGGACTTCGTCACAGGACTACCTAAGTCGTCTGAGCATCACGACGCGATTTGGGTAGTGGTAGACAGGCTGATGAAAGTCGCGCATTTTATGCCTGTGGCGATGACCATGTCGATGGATCAGTTTGCCGAGATATATACCCGTGGTGTTATTCGACTCCACGGAGTGCCCGTTACGATCATATCCAATCGAGATCCCAGATTCACCAGCCGATTCTGGGAGAGTTTGCATGAGGCAATGGGCACCCAATTAAAGTTCAGTTCAGCTTACCATCCAGAGACGGACGGCCAGTCCGAGAAGACGATCCAGACGCTCGAGGATATGCTCCGAGCCTTGATTCTGGACAGAGGTGCTAAGTGGGAGAAGTGGCTGCCCCTAGTCTGAGTTCGCCTATAACAATAGTTATCAGGCGTCTATTCAGATGGCTCCCTATGAAGCACTATATGGCCGCAAGTGTCGGTCGCCCCTGTATTGGGATGACGTCGGAGAGCGACGAGTACTCGGTCCGAAGTTGATCGAGGAGACAGTTGAGCAGGTAGCCTAGATCAGAGAGAGGCTCAAGACAGCTCGGAGTCGGCAAAAGTCCTCAGTCGACAAGCATAGACGAGAGATGCACTTTGAGCCCGGAGATCATGTATTCCTTAAGGTTCGACTGATGAGAGGTGTCGTTCACTTCGGGAAGAGAGGGAAGTTGCATCCTCGCTATATAGGCCCGTTCGAGATTCTCGAACGAGTGGGCGAAGTCGCCTATCGATTAGCTCTGCCTCCCGAGTTGGCTGGCGTGCACAACGTGTTTAACATCTCGATGCTACGCCCATACGTGTGCGATCCCGAGCATGTGCTTCAACACAGCGAGATTCAGCTTCAGCCAGATTTGACTTACGAGGAGCAGCCGGTAGCGGTTCTGGATCGAAAGGTCCTTCGGCTCAGGAACCGAGACGTTCCCCTAGTTCGTATCAGGTGGAATCGCCACGGAGATTCAGATGCCACATGGGAGCGCGAGGCAGATGTTAGAGCTCGTTTTCCAGATTTTGAGTTCTGATATGTACCCAGTTGTATATATTTTCAGTTCTTGTATGTATTTCTCCAGTTTAGTATTTCCGAGGACGGAAATATTTTAAGGGAGATAGATTGTAATAGCCCAGTTCTGTATTAATAAAATGACAGTTTTTAGTTCCCAGTTGAACTATTTCTTTTTATTAATACTGCTCGTCTTGAGTTCCGAGCCCAGTTATCAGCTATTCAATCTCAGTTATTAATTCCGGTCCGTTTTTCTTATTTTAGAAATGGGTTGTATTTCAGTCGGAGTTAATTATTCCAGTTGACGAATAATCGGAACCGAGTATGTTTCGATAAATCGTCTAAGTCCAGCCGTGCCCAGAACCGAGTCGTTCGGTCGCGAGTATCGCGCCTAGTTCGCGCCTAGCCAATTCTCGAGCCCTAGAAGTCTCGAGTCTTGCTCGAGCCCTAGCCATGCTCATAGCCTTACTTAGAATATTTCTAAGTATGAGATCATATTTGTCAAGCCTTGGATGTTATTCCCTCGGTCTAGTATACCGCACCTAGTTCGTGCGTGGCCCCGAGATCACTCGCGCTTAGGGTTCGCAAGTTCGGGCCAAAGCCGTGCCGAGTTCGCACCAAGTCATGACCAAGTATTGAGGGGATTTTCCTAGGTTTGGTGGCACCTAAGTGTGGCCATTTTTCAGCCCTAGCCAAGGGTTAGCCTCGGTTCAAGTGCATTCCAAGTCGGGCCATGAGTCGCGCCCTAGTACCCGCACCCTAGCCTCGCGCGAGTCAAGTATGGTGGCCCAAGTCATGGCCAAACACCTTTGGAATTTTTCTAAGTATTATGCATCAAGATAGGATCATGGGCCATGTCATTTATGCCTTAGAAAGTCAGTTTTCTCGGTCTAGCAGGGTACTATCGCAGGTTTATCGAGGGATTTTCTAAGATTGCCCTTCCCTTGTCCAAGTTGACGAGGAAACCTGTGAAGTTTGAGTGGACGAGTCGTTGTGAGGAGAGCTTTCAGGAGCTCAAGA
Source organism: Striga asiatica (assembly GCA_008636005.1). NCBI lineage: Eukaryota > Viridiplantae > Streptophyta > Magnoliopsida > Lamiales > Orobanchaceae > Striga > Striga asiatica. Next base: position 150,223 of record BKCP01007260.1, on the reverse strand, counting down.
AGAGGCTAACGGCGGCTCCAGTGCTGACTATTCCGGGATAGGGAGCCACCGAGGTCCAGCCACTTGCAGCCATTTTATCTCGAGGCTTAGCACTTTCTAAGTGTTTCTTAGATTTTTCTAAGTCTTTTGAGATCATCAAAGCTCAGCATTTTAGCCCCAAAGTCGAGGCCAAGTTCCTAGGGCCGCGAGATCCCCGAGCAAAGTCCTTTGGCACCATTTCGTCTTTTGAGCAAGGTTAGCTCGTGCCAACCATTTTTCCTATCTTATTCATGATAAAATAAGAATTATCATGTGGAAAATGATGCCATGCATGTGAGATATAAGGAGATATGAATTTTTGATCATATGAGCCCAAAATTCGTAAGTTTATGTACATGCATGATATGGCCGAGATTAGCATTTTAAAAATCCTCAAAAATCATGAGTATGACATGGTTAAAACAGTTTCATGCTTTGAGTTCATTTGTTCGGTCAATTTGTTAAGTGAAATCGAGCCATTTTCACCCCCGAACCTAAGTATATGTGCATGCATGTATTGACCAATGTTCTAGCCTCATTAGCCATGATTTTTGATGTATATCATTCGGCCCTAGGTCAATTTTCATGTTGAGCATGTTCATTTTTGTGCCCTAGGGTGGCCTCGTGCCTAATCGGCCCTATAAGCCCACCACCAAATCCAACCGAGGTCCCTCAGTGACTTTTGGCATTTTTGAGCATTTTATGTCATATTAGGTTGATTTGGTTCAGTAGTCCCCGGCAAAGTTGCCGGAAGTGCCCAGTGCCGTGCCATGGCCCCAGCAGGCCCGGCACGGGATCGAGCCCGGCCAGTCCAAGCAGCCCGTGACCAACCGGTCCAGTGTGACCCGGTGGTCCAACCGGATCCGGTCCAGCCCGACCCGGTTCAGCCAGTTAGCGAACCGGCCGGTTTAGCCGGCGGTTCGAGTCCGTTTTGGTTCGTGATTTTCGGTCCGAGTCTTATTCCGAAATTTAAGTATTTTTCTGAGCCAAACCAGATCAGTCAAGCTTATCAGTATATTTCCGGACTTAGAATTATTTATGTGAACCCGTAGAGCGTTCCTTTATATCCGGATGAGTAATCTGATAGAGTAGAGCATCCTAGCATATTTTTGAGCATATGATGAGCATAGTACTTAGTATATTTGTTTGCTTATATTTTTATGTAGCTTGAGGAGTCAGCTACCAGCACAGCCGCACTTACTCATTTTCAAAACCGATCAGGTGGGGACCCCGTCTGGGTTATACATTGAGTTTAATAGTCGATATCACGTTCAGGTATGTATATGAGTTTTATCCACTTTGGGTTAAGGCCCAATTTGCCTTCCCTAAGTTCTGGTGGTGGCCCAGTTTGCCCTAGTTATACCATCAGAGTGTGCACACGGTTACCGGCCAGAGTGTTCCGGGAGTTACCGGCCAGAGAGTTCCGGGAGTTACAGTTTACTTATATATACCAGTTTGTGATATCATTATTAATATTGCTGTTTACTTTAGAATGGGTTTTTATGGAGTACAAGTGGACCGTACTCACCCCCACTTTATATTTTCAGATGGCAGGGTCGGCGGGCAGGCGTGAGTCAAGCTGTGGTGGTGGTGGTCGTGAGTTCCGCACGAAAGCTGTTCCCGGGACATTTGTTTAAACTGTTTGTAAACTAAATAATTCCACGCATTTCAGACTTCCGCTATGCTTGTGTTTATTTTCGAACATGCATGATGCTATTTTCAGACTTAAATAATTTTACCCGGTTCGCCAGTACGAACGGGTCAAGACTAATATGCATGATTCGTAAAAATATAAACCTGAATTCTTTAAGTCTAAACCAGTTGTTAGACCTAGGTTAAAGAAACGGGTTTTTAAGCAAAAAAGTCCTTAGCAGCATCCCGAGATAGTTTGCAAATGATTTCGAAAAATTTATAACCGTTTTCGAAAGAGTTTAAATTTGCGAAAAATTGACCCTAGTTAGCAGGGTGCTGCATATAGTATATACATGTATAGTATATTAAGTATATAAATATGAATATATATTTACATATTAAATTAATTAAAAATATTTTGTAATTTTATAAATTATATATAGGATATAGATATGTAATATAATATATAAATATGAACATGTTCGAAAATTAGTCGAGCTCGAGTTTGAAACCTTAAGCTCGGTTCGGTTTAGTTTGATAACCGCCCTAGCCAAATAAAAGGTAATATAATTACATTCTCAAATAAATAGGCTCGGACTTACTATAATTATATTTGTAAGATTTAAAACTGTGATTTAATACGAAGTTGTTATAATTGGAGTTGCTTTGATTTATTTGTTAAACAATCATCCCATCTTCACCATTATTTCATTTTAGAACCATTCCATGATTTTAATTTTAACGTCAGCATTATTTAAGGATTGTGTTATATGAATATTTTTTTAGATATTAATGTATATATAATTATTTATATGTATTATTTGGTTGTAATGAACGCATCTTAATTTTCCAAAAAATATTTGTCTTTATTTATCTGGCTAATCTTGTGCCTAATCGAAATCACTGTGATGTTAAAACACAAAGGAATTGAATTGAGACTAGTTTATTTATTTGATAAAAAAAAAGACTAATTTATTTATTTATGCAAGCTAGTAAAGACGCAATCAAAATAAACAACCGCCTCTTCTCTTCCCATCATCCGAACCGTCACGTCTAATCAACTTAGGCGTCTTTTTAGAGCATCTTTACACTCATCACAACGCCTCTTCACAGTCTTCACATCGTTATAAATTCTCCCATTAACATCTTCTCTCCTTTTATAAAAATAAAAAACAAAAAAAAACCTTAAAAAAAATGTTTTCTGCAAAGCCAAAAAACATAATGGACCACTTCCAATTGGTGAGACAGCAGATGAGCGAATATCGTTGTGATGACTTGGTGGAGGATGCATTTTGCCGCATACTCAGATGATTTGTTGTTTTCGAGGGCCTAAAGGACGAGATTGACGTGTGGTTTTTTCTTAATCGGATACACAACAGTTTTGTCGAGGAGACAAGGGCCTGGTTTACGAAGGATGATAGTTATCGATTGTACTACGTGCTCAAGGAGAGGTACCAAACCTTCAAGTGGTTGTTGGAGCAACCAGGTGTAGATCACAACACTTTTGTCGGTACTGTTGATATACCAACTCTTGTTAAGGAAGTGGCGCTTAAGGTAAATTGTTGAAGAATTAAAGCCTTGTATAATTAAGTTGTTCATGTTTTGTGTATGTTTTGCTGGTAAAATTGTTTATGTTTTGTGTATGCGAAGCATTGGGCACTTGCAGAGTACGTGATTGATAAACCGGAACCAAAGTGGGACGTGTTTAAGGCAATTTTCGAACCCATGGGACATTTGGAGGATTACCTTGGCGAACAGAATCTGAAGACGAACAGTGACTTCCCAGAACTTTGCCGTCTCCATGAGTTTTACTTGGAAGAGTTGAGGAAGCCGTTGCTGCCGTGGGACTACGCAGATGACGAGTGACTGTAGAAGAAAGTTGTGGTGGTTTTGTTTAAGAATAATATTATGGCTGTATGTTTTTTTTTTTTTTACACTTTATGATTTGAGTTTCAGATATGATGTTGTGGTAATTTATGATCTATTTTCTTCGTAGATATTTTATTAGATCGTTTTTACTAGTTTTTGTCGACAACACATCTAATCTGAACATCTTTCGTATCAAGTTGAACATCTTTTACAACGAGATAAACATTTACTAGATAACGTTGAATACATACATTAACAAAGCTGAACATTGATCACTCGATTGTCTTATCAGCGAAATAATTAGTCATATCCCTTAGGATATCAGCTAATTTCTTGTTTATTGGAGAATGGATCAATATGGCCAAGTACTTCACCCGCAGAGTGTCCAACATTTTCTTAATGATGGCCTTTTTTCTCTGATATGGACAATAATAATCAACATTAGTATGAGTTGTAATATGCAACTTGTTTAAACATTAAAAATTTAGGATGGAAAATATTACCGAATCACCGCGTATCGAGGGGATTTCGCAATCATGGCCATCTTTAGGCACACTAACATATTCCGACATGTGATGCATTGCATATATTCCACAGTCCGCTGTGTTTGTTGAATTTGCGCAGTGCATTCTCACCAGTTTCAGCTGGAGCTTGTTGAACATGTACTTCAATGGTTTATTTTACGTTTTTCTGTACTCTTTGAGGACATCTTTCTGTTTGTTGAGGACAGAATGAATAAGTATTTTAGTTAAAGACTTAAAAAATTATATAGAATGTAAATGAAAACAGTCATATCTTACCAAGAAATCTTTAGTTGGGCCATACTTGTTATTCAGTGGCACTTTTTCACCATGCACTGTATCCAAGTTATCTAGAATGCCTAGTCTTTGATTCTGAAAGTCCAAACAGTAGAGGTAGTAATGGGTCTTCTAGTAGACTGGACAATAAGCTGAAAAAATGGAACAGACCAATGTAAGTATAAAGTTGAAGAATAGGATAAAAAATAAGATGATTATGTTATATAATAAGATGAATATATTATATAATAAGATGAACATATCACATAATAAGATGACCATGTTGCATAATAAGATGAAGATGTTGCTTAATCCTTTGAACATGTTAAAAATTAAGATGAATATGTTATATAATAGGATGAACATTTTGCATTATGAGATGAAGATGTTGCATAATCCTTTGTACATGTTAAATAATAAGATGAATATGTTATATAATAAGAAGAATATTGATGAATATGTTATATAATAAGATTGATTGGATTATATAATAAGATGAATATTTTATATTTACTCACATGGCTTAAAGTCTTGATTGCATACTTTGAGAGCCCTCCATTTGTGAACTACAAATCCAACCTTTTAGCTGCATCCTTCACATATTCTTTGATATCCCTCTTACTCATACGTTGTAATGACAATCCCATCTACAAAGTATGTCCATTGTGTAGGGTAAGAGATAATGCGGGGTGTTAGTGTTTCATCACATAATGATTCTTACCATGACATTAGTTGTTAAGCAGAATTTCTTCCTATTTTTAAATGTGCTGAAGTATCTGAAATTCAAGTGCAATGCCCAGGCATCAACAATTGTTGTTTCAACAAACGACTCCAGCTTGAAGGACTTTAAAGTTTCTCTCGTGATGAGCATCTGTAATCCGTCTTCTTCTTCAAACATGGCTTCTCTGTAATAGTTACACCAAAAAAGAATAACATGTTATTGAATATGATGAACATTTCATATAACAAGATGAACATCTTATAAAATTAGAATGAAAATGTTACATAAAAAGATGAACATGTTATTGAATATGATGGACATTTTATAGAACAAGTTGAACATCTTTTATAAAGGGATTGACATATCTGGTTTTCTCAGCATTGTCTCCATAGTCTCCTTCCATTATAAAAGTCCAAAATGCCCTTTCCTTTAGAGTGCACTTCCCTCTCATTTCAACATGTCCTTTCCAGAAGGGAGTTGATAGGAAAGGGGGATCCAAATTGCTTTCTACGACACTTGTTTCTCCAAGAACCATCCTGTAATATTCATAATATGTAATATTCACAATATTAGTTAATTTGTCAATTTGCAACTCGAATGTGTTTGCAGCACAAAATATATACCTTTCAAATAATAGTCTTCTCTCTAATGGAGTTTTAGGAACATTCTTGCCTGTATCTTCTTCATTTCCAGCATCTTCCCCTTTCTTGTCCGTACTAATGTCAGCCTCATCATCCTCCCCAACACAAACATTCTGAATATCTTTCGGAATCGATTGAATTACTTCATGCAATGTTCTTAGATCATCTGTTTGCGGACAATTATCATCTCTTTCAAAATCTTCTCTCTCAGCATCTTCCCCTTCCTTGTCCTTATTACTGACTGACTCATCATCCTTCCCAAATTCACTCTGAATATCTTTCAAAATTGATTGAATTCCTTCACAAATGGTATGATTAAATTTTAGACCCAAATGAACATGTCATAGAATTAGATGAACATGTTTAATATGATGAAATGAACATGTTAAATAAGGAGATGCACATGTTTAAGAACGAAATGAATAGGTTACTTATACCCTGTTCCTGTCCATCAATGCCATTTTCCTCCTCCTCTCTTAAAACAAAATGCTCCACATCCACTCCGATTGGTTCATTTCTTTGCACCACATCATCATCTCTTTCAACTTCTTCACTCCCAGCATCTTCCAGTTTCTCTTCCTCATTTTTGTCTGTTTCAGGTGCATCTTGTGGTTCATGTGGGTGATGATGAACATTTCCTGATTCATCCAATGTTGTTTTATCATTTTCTTGCACCACACATTCAACCATTTTCATCATGTTTGCTGCATATCCTTGAATTATCTTCTGAAACAGGCTAGCACCACTCATCTTTGAGATCCTTGCCCTTTAACACACTTCTCCACGTTCAGTTACCATTGGTGCCATTTTCTTTAGTATATTCTCAAACCTTTCAACCAGATCTTCTTGCTGTATGAATAAACTTGTATGAGATGAAGCTGATATATTGTATGAACATGCTGCATTATGATATGAACATGTTGGATAACGAGATGAACATATTGGATAAAGGGATGAACATGTTTCAGAATGAAGATGAACATGTTATATTTTGTTGTGAACATGTTATATAATAAGATGTACAATTTGTAAAAAATGAGATCAACATGTTTCATAATGAGATGAAGATCTTGTAATATGAGATGAATATATTACAAAATGAGATGAAGATGTTTTGTAATATGAGATGAACATAATATCATGAATTTACCTCGGCCACATCTTTTATCAATAGTTGATGTGCTCCAGCTCCTGGTGGTGTAATGGGATCAAGTATGAACCCCATCCCAAACCCCTGTACACGCTGCTCTTCGCTGACTCTTTTCGCAATTGCTTGCATTGTCCAATTAGCTATGGCAGGGAAATTCCTGGGCACATATGTCTTGTTCATAAATTGGACCCTATCCAGATAGCACACCTGCAACAAATTTGCAAAAGAATTGTAACTATCCATATATTCAATTGATTTATTAAAATATATGCAATCCTAGCTTACCACCAGGAAAGTTAGTGGACCATTAAAATGGCCATCTCCTCCAGACTCATTCCATAGCCTCACAGATTCTGAAAGACCTAGCAGAACATACTGGCACCAGTTGTAATTTCTGATCTCTGATGGTTTGAGCAATGATTTAAGCAATCTGAACTTGCATTCTTGGCCCCTGTTTCTCCACAGAAAGAGTGACACAGCAGCTATCACAAAATTCTCTTGAATTCATCTCCGTAAACCCTTGTAATATGTCCTCTTTTTGTGTCATTTCCAGTTAAATACTGGACCAATTGTTTGGCGGTTGGAGCTCCAGCTATTCTCTTTAAACCGAATGTCTTCCTAAAATCCCCAAGGATCTGATTATATTCTTCATCCTTATCATACCATTCTGCTTCGATAACCTCTTCAGTTCCTCTTGGTAGGCCCAAAACTGACTCAACATCTGCTGCAATTATGTTCATCTCTCTATTACCGGGTAGAATCAGAGTGTTACTGGCATACCTGTTCAACAATAAGATTAACATGTGATATAATGTGATGTACATGTATTATATTGAGATGTACATGTTTATTAAAACAACGAATATGTTTAATAGAATGAAATTAACATGGTGTACATTCTAATGAAAATCAAATTCCACAAATTACCTATAATTTTTCACCAATAAATAACAAAGATTTGGTTGCGAGAGTTGCTTAATCTTTATGTGCAGAAGATGACCAAAACCAATACTCTGTACCTCCTCTTTTTGTTGGTCATCCAAATCATCGAAGAATTTGTACAAAGCTTGAGGGGAAACTATATCTAAGAATCCCCCTTCTTCATTTATTTCAAAGGATCTTTTTGGCTTCTTTCCTTCTTTTTGTTCTTTCACATTTTCAGTTTTCCTTTTTCTGCAAAAATAATATCATTAACATGTTACAGTATGATATGAACAAGTTTAATCATAGAATGAACTTTTTAAATATAAAATGAACATGTCTACATTATATATGACATGTTCGATTTAATTTTTCAAAACAGGAAGAATGAGCAACTATTTAATATATGGCAATGTTTCAGTATGATAGGAACATGCTTAATTTTAGAATGAACATGCTTAAATACAAAACAAGATGAACAAGTTTAAAATGAAATACCGTTTATTTTTCTGATGAAGTTTTTCTTGCCGGCTATGTTCGGCAAAATTTTCTGGGCTACTCTTTGTCCTCTTTGCGGCCACTATTTTATCCTGTGTGCCAAAAAAATTAATAAAAGATTATACATCCTAAGAAAAATAGGGTTTTGGAGAGTGAATTGAAATGCTAATCGGAATGGTTTGCAACCCAAGGCACAGAATACATACCATCATATTCTTCAATGTCTCGTTTTCCATCAACTATTCATTGAACGATTCAGTAGTTTTTCATTTCTAAATTTAACATTTACAATCACTGAAATTGAAATTTAATCTACATTAAAAGCAAAGAAATATTACCTGTGAAGTAGGGTTCGTCGGAAATTGAGCGTTTCCCAGTTACAGTTTGCTTCGCCGGTATGTAATTAATTTTGCTTCGCCGGATAGTAATTACTTTTTACTTCGCCAGTTGCAATTGAAATTTTGCTTCGCCGGTTTGGGCAATAGAGGCGCGATAATGAAAGTTGCAGGTTTGTAATTAATTTCAAAAATAGGCGCGTGTACTTCAGTTAGCAAATACAAGTGGATTCCACTCTTATTAGCCTTGACCCACGTGTGTATTTCATCTTATAACATAACATCTTCATCTTATAATTTGACATGTTAAATGTGCAATGAAACATATTCATCTTGTTAAGAAACATATTTCGTACAAAAACAACTTTGTACAAAATCGAACATATTCATCGTGTTAATAAACATTTTCATCTAAGAAAATGACATGTTCATCGTATAATTGAACATATTCAGTAGATAATAAAACATATTCATCGTATAATTGTCATTTTGTTTGCAAATTATGGGTAAATTAAAATATCTTCATTAATCGCAGAATATAAGTAATGTCACTGGAATGTTACCAAATTGAAGCTAATTAATTGTAGAATATAACTTATGGAAATTGAAACATTACGAAATTTAATCATTCATTTTTTAAACGTAAATTGTAATTATATTTTTAATTATCCTACTATATAAAAGTTGATGCTAAATCTAAGCATTTACTATAATTTATAATGCATAATATATGGAACTTCAATAATTATGTATCCAATGTAACAAAAATTAAGTATATTTACGTATCCCATTATTTTAAGAGATTTAACAGGGGAGTTTAACAATCTCAAAAAGCTACTTGCTTTATTCATGATCAAAACTGCAGGTTTCAATTTATAAACATGTGCCAAAACCAACCATTTTAGATTCCCTAAAGTAAAGCTGTAAATTACGCCAATTATGGATACTGGGATACGTAAATCTTTGTAAGAATCTAAATCTGACTGTTGGACTTCATGTAACGCCCCACTTTATTTTAAAGGATTTATCGAATTTATTTAATAAAAATCACAATAAATTTTTCGCAAACTTTAATTTAATTAAAAACTCAGTGGCCGCTACTCAAATTTACCAAAAGCCTTTATCCGAAAAAGCAACCACCTTAAAAACGAAAGATAGCATGCTCAAATATTAAATCATAAACCTCACTAGCATTCATTAAGTTCCAAATCATAAAATACAATTCATAATTCTCAAATTCAAAACGACATAATCAATATCCAAAATTTTCAACATGAGTTCATAAACTAAGCGGAAACAAAATTAAATAAGCAATAACAAATGACATAACCACCACCCGTCTTGTCTCGTCATCCGCCAACTGCTTAACCTGCATCAGTTACGAGCAGGTGGGAGTGAGTACAGTTAACTATCGTACTCACACTATGCATATGAATAACATAATAATGGTATGGTCGCAGCATGAACATAAACAATAAAATCATGTCACATCTCTAGCCACATCAATGACTATAGTCTCATCAAAGACTCACTCATGTACATCTATGCTCATCAAAGCTAAGCCATGCCATATCAGTGAAACATGGGAGTGCGTGCCACATCAATGACACGGCCTTCTCATAGGTCTTA
>BKCP01007260.1:103704-135993 GCA_008636005.1 Striga asiatica | reverse complement strand
TCATATGCATAGATAATTTTAGAATAACCCACCTGGATTCCGGATTGATAATAACTCAAAGCAATTGGAAGTAGGTCGAGGCTGGACTCCTCAATTACCTACATTGAGTCAAGATGCTACAATCAACATCTATCTTGACTTTAAACGAAAAACACAAAACAGACCTAGTCGAACTTGTTTCGACTAAGTAGTTCGTGAAGTCCTGTGGATGTTGGAACACTAAGACTCAATACTAAACTCGACCAAACCACATAAGGGAGTTCAAATAATTCCATCTAATGATAGACCAAGTCAAACTCACAACAGAACGAAAAGCAAGTCAATTACAGATTTAACTTTAAAATCTTAGTTCAGAATTTCTAGCTATTAATCACATGAAATTCATTGACCAGGCTGCCCTACGACTTATGCCTTGAAATTTTACACAAAATTACATCTTCCAGCAATAAGTAAAACCATATATTTTCAGCTTTAAACTCAAAGCACATTAATTTATAAAATTCGAACAAGATATCAACAAAATAGGCACATTAATTCATACTCAGACTTAATGAATGAATCTGATCTTGAAAATTTTACACAAGAACATACGGTATACGAAAGTCCAGGTGTAAAAATCTCAGCCTTAAATGGTAACTGCTGCTATTTTTAAAAATTCAAACGAGCAACAACAGTTCATCGAATTTAAACCCAAACTGAATCAAAACGGACTCCAAAAATTTCCATATTTTACAAACATGATTAAACACACAAAATAGGCCTCTCGGTAAAATTTCAGAATTTTTCATCCGGTAACCAATTTATAAAAATTCAAACAATATTTCTGCAGATACGATAAATAAAATATTTACCACATCAAATCAACTCCAAAAATTCTGAAAATTTAACACAACACATATAGGTCATAGAGGCATGACATATTCGAAGTTCAGCTCATTTTAGTGAGGAATGAATTTATTATGCATTTAACAATATTCTGGACAGAATACAATCTAATTATTAAAAATAGCTACAGGTCTCCAAAAATTATGAAAATTTTACACAAGGCAGGAAACGAACAGATAACACATCCCTCAAAATTTCACATCGTTTCGAGCAGCGAGCTATTTTTAAAAATTCGAACATCAAAACAGCGATTAACAAGCTCGACAACTTGATAATTAAATCACAACACACAATTTATCGTCCGAGGCCTTTTCATAAGACCAAGGACTCGACATTGTTCCATTATCCACCGACTTACACGACTTTCGAGGTCTCGTTCGATTTTTTGAGAAAATCGAAGAGATCCCAAACATACGAACGCATAAAATCACAACAATCATATAATCGCACATATTCACATAATAAATTCACATCATATATAACATGAACACTTCACGAACATAAACAATTCAACGAAACATATATGAATTTAAACGAGACGAAAAAACGACGAGGTACCGTTCTCGGGAATCGAGCGAGAATGGTTCCGAACGGGCTCGACGGTAAACTCGTCTCGCCGGAAAAAGGAAGGCTCGATGTGCACGGGAAGGAGAAAGGTCGCTGTTGCTGGTTCACGGGCTCGTCGGAAAGGTCACCGGACGTCGCTGCTCGGAGAATTACCAAGCTCGCCGGAAAAGCCACAAACAGAGATCGGAACAAGCTTCACGGCGCAGCAGGGGAGAGGGTCGCGGCGCGGCAGGGGCTTCAGTCGCGGCGTGGTGGTGCGTCGCGGCGTGAGGAGATGGCGAGATGGCGACGGCGTGCTCACGAGGATGACGACGGGAATTTTCGCGAGCAGATGTACTCGCCGGATTATTGGTCGCGATCTGGAAATCATGCGCGAGGAAGATGATGGCGCCGGAAAAACGCGAGCAAGGAGAGGGCCGGTGGGATGATCGGTGGAGACTGCTTGCGAGGGAGAAGAAGATGACGGAATAGCGAGAGAGAGAAAGGAGGAGATGGCTGCGGGCGTGTTTTGTGTTGGAAGAGAGAAGTAGATACAAATTATGTACACAATACAATAGGTTAAATTTTGTCTTGGCCCACAAGAATTTCTCACGAAAAAGGAGAAGGAAAAACCGGCGGTTCGAGTTGTTGGGCTGGCTTTTGTGCCTCTTGGGCCGGGTTCACGACATTAATCCGGCTCACGGGCTCGGTTTCGGTTTCGGTTCAAACGAATATTTTCGGGCTCTCGGGCTTGATTTCTCGATCGATTTAGCCAAAACAAAATGGCTTGGTTCGCTCGATAATTTAAAATAAAAATTTCGGCTCACGGGCCCGATTACAATTCAAACGAATATTCTCGGGCTCGATTACGATTCACGAAAATAAATCCAGCTCTCGGGCTGGGATTCTTCGATTACTAATTTCGACAGTTCCAATCGATCGCACGATAAATAAACCGAACAATATATATATATATATATATATATATATATATATATATATTTCATATTTTTATAATACACATTATCACATACACATTTATACATATTAATAATTTAAAAAATCACAAAAATCAAATAAACAATTAGACAAATTTCACAATTAGCATTTAAACACATTTGACAAATAAATAAATACAATGGCATTCAATAAAATAAAATATAAATATTATTACCAATTAATAATAACAATAATAATAGCAATAAAAATAATAAAAATAAATCCCAAATAATCCACAAATAAACGGGGCGCTACACTTCAAAACAATCCTAATCACATAAAAAGACCTAATTAAAATTTTAATTCACACTTAGTGTGAGATTACATTTTTTTTCATCCAAACGTAGGAACAGCGGGGAAATCATTATCAAACGTAGCAGCATATATATTTTCATCCAAATGTCTGCTTTTGCTGAGGTAAATATTTTGTTGGTGAATAATATTACTTGATTTCGTTATGAACATTACTTCTCTTCTATATTTTAGTAGTTGATGTTTATATAACTTTTGACATGGTAGGGTTCTACGTCTAGTTCAAAGAGACGGAGAAAAGATAATTTAGACTTACCAAGTTCTTCGATTAACGAGGGTAAAGTCTTGTTTCATCGAACAAAATTGAAGACAATAGTCCAGATCAATAATAACTTGTCCTGGCCAGGTGACGTGAGATTGACAAGGCTGGATTTGGCGCATTTGTCTGAATGAATGTAACTCAGATTGAGTCGAAGTTGGTAACCATGTTGATTAAGAATTACGACCGTCTTAAAAGGAGTATTAATGTCGGAGGTACCTCGATTCATTTGTCTCCACATGTTGTTGAGACACACTTAGGTTTGTCAAGTGGAGGGATGATAGATCCCAAAAAAAAGCATGAGGGTTACCGGTTGTACCAAAAAATGTTTTGTGACGGAAAAGGAAAATTCATTGGGTACACCGAACTTGTTGCTATGGTGCAACAATGCAAGAGTACAGTGCCTGATTTCGCTGTTCCTTATTTGATGCTACTGTTTAGCAGTGTGTTGTTTCCACGAGTTAAGGATACACCTATAGATTTTGAATTTCTAGACTATTTGGATGACTTACATGAAGTGCAAGCATATAACTGGGCAGAGATAATATTGAGAAGACTCGATATAGGTGCAATGGCCGTGCAATGCTCTGGAAATTCATACATCACGGGATGCATTCTATTAATGCAGGTACACTATTACAGATAACCTTCGTATGTTATTCATCTTGATAAGACACATATTTCGTACAAAATCAAGTTATTCATCTTGTACAAAATCAAACATATTCATCGTGTTACTAAACATTTTAATGTGACAAAAAAACATGTTCATCTTATAATTTAACATATTCAGCTGATATTAAAACATATTCATCTTATAACATAGCATATTCATCTTATAATTTGACATGTTCATTTTACGATGAAACATATTCATCGTGTTAAGAGACATATTTCGTACAAACTCAACTTATTCATCTTGTACAAAATCAAACATGTTCATCGTGTTAATAAACATGTTCATCTGAGAAAAAACATGTTCATCGTATAATTTATTATATTCAGCAGATAATAAAACATATTCATCTTATAAGTTGACATGTCCATCGTATAATTTATCATATTGAGCAGATAAAACATATTCATCTTATAACATAACATATTCATCTTATAAGTTGACATGTTCATCGTATAATTTATCATATTCAACAGATAATAAAACATATTCATCTTATAACATAACATATTCATCTTATAAGTTGACATGTTCATTTTACTAAGAAACATATTCATCGTGTTAAAAAATATATATACGCACAAAATGAACTTATTCATGTTGTACAAAAATCAAACATATTCATCCTGTTACTAAACATGTTCAGCTGATAATAAAACATATTCATCTTATAACATAACATCTTCATCTTATAATTTGACAATTGCAGGTGGTTTTCCTTGGTTATGTGACGAAATCATTCCTAGTGTCGGCAAACAGTTGCATTCCGGATCGACTTTTTTGGAACAATGGACCCAGCCAGAAATGGCGAGAGCAATGTTTGTTTTTAAACAAATGGGCGGTTATGACGATAATTTTTTAATTTGATTCCTTGGATCTCGTTTTTCTTTTTAAAATATGTTTTAATGATATAAACATGATGTACAATAATAACTGAAATATTTTGGAATTGTATACCTATTGTTTTGCAGAATTGGAATTTGAAAAAGCCATTGAATGGTATGAAGATGGATGAAACTCCTACCAACACTTATGTTCCGATGCAGTCCAAACTCAATTCAGATATCAAAGACAAGCTCATTGAACAACTAACGTTGATTAGTCAGGGGGTGACTGGTATAATCGCTTTACTGAAAGATAATGAAAAATGTGAAGATGAAACTGTGAAAACTGTGAACAAGGAAAGGACAACGCATACGGCTCCGAAAGAAAAATAAAAAATGCATACTCCGAATGCTGCATCAAAACTGTTTGATGATGGACTGAAGCCAAACAAGTTGGATTTTGATGAGTGCAAGGAATAAAATGGCGCTACCGATGGGTCTTTCAACGAGAGAGAAGATGTATTTCAATGGTTCAAAGAAAATACGGTTGATGACGAAGAAGTCTCCAATGTCGTTTTCGATGACAACTTTGGTCTTAAGTAAGTGAACTCCATTATAGCAAATTAATTTAATGCCAATTTGTTGTATATATTTAATTAATGCATACATTTTATTTGGTCAGCGATACGATGATGAAGTATAAAGGATGGATAATGTTGAGGGTTGAGATGTTAACCATTAAATATCCACATTGGTTTACAAATTCGATCAGAAAATATAATTCTTGTGTCAATGTATTGGGTGATTATATATATATATTATATATAACTTTTTTTATTCTTGTGTCAATCAATCATTATTTCTCGTAGGTCCTTGATTTTGTTGCAATACATGTATCATTGAATCGGAACACAGAAGATAGAAACAAAGAGGACTGGGTTTTACCAGCATTTTTTAGCGTGAGACATTTAAAATTAAAATTGTAATCTTTTGAATATTTAATATTTCGTAAGTTGTTTTGTATGAATATTTATGTTTAATGCAGGCCATGGCTGTGTCGTCTTTCAGCGACACAACAGTTCAATCGATGTGCTTTCGAGATAAAATATTCATCGGTCGTGCGGACGAATGTTCTAGTATATTGTTGCCTGTAACGGAAGAGAATACGCATTGGTACATATGCATTGTTGATATTAGAAATTCCGTTATACGACTATGCGATACATTACGTTCAGCGGATTCAAATGAGAGGAGGATTTCACTCGCGCAGAAAGTGGTAATATCGTTTTGTTCAACATGCTGAAATTGTAACACCCATATGATATATTGTAGATAAATTTTTGTAAATTTATATTGGAAATGATTTATTATCATTACCAGATAGGGCGAGTGGAGCAGATTGTGTCTTCCTGGGATGGTGATAGGTTCGTGGAGAAGAATATTGCAACGCTGTACCATTGGGTGATCGACTCACATATTCCACGACAACCAAATACCTACGGAAACAACGAAATATCATGCTAAATCGTCAGTTATGTTCGAATTGTTACCTATATATATGTAAATTTCTTCTAACTTATAAAGGATTGTTCGCCAGGTGGGATCGCGGTCTCTACGTGTGCCTCAGATGTTTTGTCGTTCCTCTCCTTCAACAACTATTACTTTGCGTGCACTCACGGAGGTAATGACCCGTCAGCGATTAAATTTATTTTTGTTTTTCAATTAAAACCTAAAATACTTACAATGTTTTATGCAAACAGGACGAGTCAGAGGAAGCAAGAAGAAGGTTGGCTGTCATGCTTTACAAATCTTCATTCAACCAAATAGATATACGGTAAGTACATAATTTTTGCAATTATGTGAACATATAACTGTATAATTTTTAAAAATTTATACATGTGACCATTATTATTAAATACGGTATACTGACATATTTCAATGTTGTAACTTATGTATAGAAAAAAAGAGATTTGGTTCTACGTTAGCAGAGTGAATGGGACCGTTGAACTATCCAATGGTAAGACATACGACCCGAGTAAAATAAATTTTGATACCCTATTCGATATTGTGGAGTGTGCCGGCGAACCACCGTGGGAAGATTCGGAGCCTACATATTTTGGCCGTGCACCTGATGATTCCACAAAATCGTATGAGATTCCGATTACAACAACTGAAGAATTACAAAAATACGTATGGAGTTACATCCGCAATGGTCGGTCTGGAATTGATATCCAAGTTCATTGGGTTGATCCATTTGGAGGAGATAATGGCACAGCCGGCCCCTAGTTGGTAGCCCGTCCATATGGCTTTAGTTCTTGATTGCATGTTTTGTAAGCCCTCCTTCTGTGAACTCAAAATCCAACATTGCAGCTGCATCCTTCACATATTCTTTCCCAGCCCTCTAGAAAGTAGGGTCCATTGTTTAGTTTAAGAGATAATGCGAGGTGTTATTTTTTTCATCACATATGGATTCTTACCATGAATATTGAATCGTGCGAATTGCAAAAGATGTTGCTTCTTGATCCAGAAGCAAGGTAGTGTTCTTGTTGCTTCATTTGATGATTATTTTTTTTTCCACGTTCAAACCAAAAAATATATTGAGCTAAGATTGTTTTACATCAACGAGACCTAAATAGGTCTGGGTTCTCTGGGTCTCAAAGGTAAAAAAAGAAAAAAACAACAGCCAAGTTGTTTCCTTGCATAGCCTAGTCAGATAGGGCTAAAGAAGCAAACACTATATAAATATCCTTATCAAAAATAAAACTACAAGAATAAACAGAAGAGCACAAAGACTTCAATTTTTTAACTTAATTATTTAACGACAAAGTTCATATTCAGCTGATAACAAAACATACTCATCTTATAAAATAACATCTTCATTATATAATTTTACATGTTCATTTTACAAACAAACGTATTCATCGTGTTAAAAAAACTTATTACGTACAAAATCTACTTATTCACCTTGTACAAACTCAACATATTCATCGTGTTAATAAACATGTTCATCTGAGAAAGAAATATATTCATCTTATAATTTAACATATTTAGCATATAATACAACATATTCATCTTATAACATAACATGTTCATCTTATAAATTGACATGTTCATTTTATAACATATACTGAATGATTTATTATTTCGTATAGAAAATACCATTAAATACCCAAAAATAAATTTTACCCACTTTACACCATATATTAACACATAGTATTAATTTGACAATAAATATTTGCTTTTATTTATCTGCCTATTCTCGTGTGATGTTCAAACACAATGGAATTGAATTGAGAATAATTTATTTATTTATGCAATCTGAAAAAGACCAATCAAAATAACCAACCGCCTCTTATCTTCTCATCAATGGATTGAACGGAATTTGGCCATTTAAACGGGGCAAATTAATGCCCCGTTGCACGTCTGTGCCCTGGCACACCTTGCAAGGTGTAAAAATTGAATTAAATAAAATAAAAGTGGAATCCAAAAAAATTTGCCATCCTGAAATACATGCGCTTATTTTATGGTAACAAAAATTGAATTAAATAAAATATTTAATACATTAAAATATTAATTATCAATATTTATTTAGCGGCCATCTTGAAAAACAGTGACTCAAATAAAGTGATAATATTTAAAATATCATGATATTTTTTAATTAATTACTTAATGACAAAGTTCGAGTATTTTAAGTCTTAATAATTAAAATGTTACTCGGCTTGATCATGTTAAGAAACATATTCAGCTTGTACAAAATCAACATATTCATCGTGATAAGAAACATGTTCATCTTAACTTATAATTTAAGAAACATATTTCGTACAAAATCAACTTATTCAGATTGTACAAAATCAAACATATTCATCGTGTTAATAAACATGTTCATCTGAGAAAATAACATGTCCATCGTATAATTTAACATATTCAGCAGATAATAAAACATATTCATCTTATAACATAACATGTTCATCTTAAAAGTTGTCATGTTCATTTTACAAAGAAACATATTCATCAAGTCAAGAAACATATATACGTACAAAATCAACATGTTAAGAAACATATTCATTTCGTCGTAATGTTTTTTACTAGGGGAATTTGCATGTTTGAATTTGTTCATGTTTTGACTATGTATTTTGTTATAGTGCAATTGTGATAAATTAATACTATAAGTTTTATTATTTTGTCATTTGTTAAATTATCTTCATTAATCGCAGAATATAAGTAATGTAATCGGAATGTTACCAAATTGAAGCTAATTAATTGTAGAATATAACTTATGGAAATTGGAACATTACGAAATTTAATCATTCATTTTTTAAACGTAAACTGTAATTATTTTAATTATCCTACTATATAAAAGTTGATGCTAAATCTAAGCATTTACTATAATTTATAATGCATAATATATGGAAATTCAATAATTATGTATCCAATGTAACAAAAATTAAGTATATTTACGTATCCCATTATTTTAGGAGATTTAACAGGGGAGTTTAACAATCTCAAAAAGCTATTTGCTTTATTCATGATTAAAACTGCAGGTTTGAATTTATAAATGTGTGCCAAAACCAACCGTTTTAGATGCCCTAAAACAAAGCTGTAAATTATGCCAATTATGGATATTGGGATACGTAAATCTTTGTAAGAATCTAAAACTGACTGTTGGACTTCAAAACAATCCTAATCACATAAAAAGACCTAAATTAAAATTTTAATTCACACTTAGTGTGAGATTACATTTTTTTTTCATCCAAACGTAGGAACAACGGGGAAACCATTATCAAACGTAGCTGTCATACATATTTTCATCCAAATGTCTGCTTTTGCTGAGGTAAATGTTTTGTTGGTGAATAATATTACTTGATTTCGTTATGAACATTATTTGTCATCTATATTTTAGTAGTTGATGTTTATATAACTTTTGACATGGTAGGTTCTACTTCTAGTTCAAAGAGACGTAGAAAAGATAATTTAGAAAAAAAAAAATCGTTTGATGATGGACTGAAGCCAAACAAGTTAGATTTTGATGAGTGCAAGGAAGAAAATGGCACTACCGATGGGTCTTTCAACGAGAGAGAAGATGTATTCCAATGGCTCAAAGAAAATACGGTTGATGACGAAGAAGTCTCCAATGTCGTTTTCGATGACAACTTTGGTGTTAAGTAAGTGAACTTCATTATAGCAAATTAATTTAATACCAATTTGTTGTATATATTTAATTAATGCATACATTTTAATTGGTCAGCGATACGATGATGAAGTATAAAGGATGGATAATGTCGAGGGTTGAGATGTTAAGCATTAAATATCCACATTGGTTTACAATAAGGTTTGAAAATATAATTCTTGTGTCAATATATTGGGTGATTATATATAAATTATATATAATTTTTTTTATTCTTGTGTCAATCAATCATTCTTTGCCGTAGGTCCTTGATTTTGTTGCAATACATGTATCATTGAATCGGAACACAGAAGATAGAAAAAAAGGGGACTGGGTTTTACCAGCATTTTTTAGTGTGAGACATTTAAAATTAAAATTGTAATCATTTGAATATTTCATGTTTCGTAAGTTGTTTTGTATGAATATTTATGTTTAATGCAGGCCATGGTTGTGTCGTCTTTCAGCTACACAACGATTTAATCGATGTGCTTTCGAGATAAAATATTCACCGGTCGTGCGGACGAATGTTCTAGTATATTGTTGCCTAACGGAAGAGAATACGCATTGGTACATATGCATTGTTGATATTAGATCCGCTATACGACTATGCGATACATTACGTTCAGCGGATTCAAATGGGAGGAGGATTGCACTCGCGCAGAAAGCGGTAATATCGTTTTGTTCAACATGCTGAAATTGTAACGCCCATATGATATATTGTAGATAATTTTTTGTAAATTTATATTGGAAATGTTTTATTATCATTACCAGATAGAGCGACTGGAGCAGATTGTGTCTTCCTGGGATGGTAATGGGTTCGTGGAGAAGAATATTGCAACGCGGTACCATTGGATGATCGACCCACATATTCCATGACAACCAAATACGTACGGAAACAACGAAATATCATGCTAAATTGTCAGTTATGTTCGAATTGTTACCTATATATATGTAAATTTCTTGTAACTTATAAAGGATTGTTCGCCAGGTGGGATTGCGGTCTCTACGTGTGTCTTCAGATGTTTTATCGTTCCTCTCCCTCAACAACTATTACTTTGCGTACACTCACAGAGGTAATGACCCGTCAGCGGTTAATTTCTTTTTTTCCGATTACAACCTAAAATACTTACAATGTTATGTACAAACAGGACGAGTCAAAGGAAGCAAGAAGAAGGTTGGCTGTCACGCTTTACAAATCTTCAGTCAACCAAATAGAAATACGGTAAGTACATAATTTTTGCAGTTATGTGAACATATAACTGTATATTTTTTAAAAATTTATACAGGTCAACATTATTATTAAATACGGTATACTGACATATTTAAATGTTGTATCTTATGTTTAGAAAAAAAGATATTTGGTTCTACGTTAGCAGAAAGTATGGGTGCGCTGATGAAGAAACCAATGGTAAGACATACGACACAAGTAAAATAAATTTTGATACCCGATATTGTGGAGTGTGCCGGTGAACCACCGTGGGAATATTGGGAGCCTACATATTTTGGCCGTGCACCTGATGATTCCACAAAATCGTATGAGATTCCGATTACAACAACTGAAGAATTACGGAAATACGTATGGAGTTACATCGACAATGGTCGGTCTGGAATTGATATCCAAGTTCATTGGGTTGATCCATTCAGAAATGATAGTGGCACAGCCGGTGGTTGGTAGCCAAATTCATAACGTTTGCCCGTCTATATTAATATTAATTGTGAAAGACACATAAATGCAATGATGAATGCATGTTTTTTCAAAGCAATTGCAATGATGAATGCATGTTTTTTTATTACATTGTACAAAAGCAATGGAAAAAAAAAAATACGTTCTGATTACTTTGTCCAATGCTACAAGCAACGTTGCACCTGCATTGAGTACATTGAATTATCCTAACTTACCCGAGTTTAATGATGAGTTACATTTACTTTGGTAGTGGTGGTTGGGGTTGCGTTAATGACAAGAAAAATTAATTGTGTTGAAACAAAAACTCCACAGATTCTTAAATCAACTACAACCCGTGTAATTTTGAGTAATTTGACTTTTTTTTTTAGTAATTTGACTTTTTGTTTTAGAATATTTAATGTAGAAACCCGGGTTTAATGTAGTTTTTGTATGGGTTTTATGTAGCTTTTGTTTTATTGTAAACGAAAAATCAGGGCCCCTTGGCAGCACTTGTTTTATTAGGGCCACTTGGTAAAATTTAGATTTCAGCTTAATGGAGGGAAAATGTACTACTTTGGCGCCTTTTCATATTTCATTAATCTCTATAAATATCCACCTTATTTTAGCCCCCAAGTGTATCAGAACCTTTGTCGGTTTGTCCAACCTACAAAAGATTGTAAATTTATTTTCCCAATTTCCAAATAATGTCGGAAAGCTCAAACGTCTCTGGGTTGAATGAGTGTCGTTGTCGCAGATTTGCTCTCATCCGCACGTCATGGACTGATGAAAACCCTTGAAGGCGTTTCTATTCTTGCAGTGTAAGGTTCAGCCAAAAATAGGATATCGAACCCTAATTTTTAATGACTTAAATATTTTTTCTTTTTTTTTTTCTAGAACGGAAGTTGCGATATCTTTTCGTGGGCTGATGGGCCAATGTGCAGTCGTTCCAAGACGGTAATTCCCGGGCTGTTGCGTAAAGCTAACGATTTACATGCTCTCGTTCAAAAACTTGAAGATGAAAACCAAAAACTGAAGGAGGATAAAAGATTGTTAGAGATTGAGTACAAAAATCTAGAGAAGGCACATCAAACAAACGGAAACAACACAAAAATTTTGCTGTTTGTTTTCGTTTCCATCGTTTTGTGTTTGTTCTTGGTCCCAATTCACAGGTTAATTTAATATGTAATGGTTGTTTCCAGGTTTATTTTGAAGTGTTCAATGTTTTAATATTTTTGAAGCTGGAGTGTAATGTTGTTTCAAGATGTTTCAAGCTGTAATGTTGTTCACAATTCCCAACTATCTATATTTTAATAGTCATTTATTATTTTAATATAAGATCGGCCAATTTTAATTACAAACCCTAAGACATCTCAAATTTTAATTGCTAGTGGGCCTTGTTTGTCGGGCCCAAATAATTGACCCAGAAGGACTCAAATTGACCCGTTAAATATGCATCTCTCTTGCGACAACGCGACATTTCTCTCCATTCTTCTCGCTGTTGTTCTCGATAATACATACAGAAACGGCTGAAGGAAGATCAATTGTTCATAAAATGTCAATGCCTATTTCAGTAGTCAATAGATTTATCAAAGTCATTCATCCAGAAGTTCAACAATTTCTGGTATACTTTTTATTTTAAGTTATGTGATGTGTTATTTCTAGAAAACCCTAAATTTTCTGATCCTACTATTTTTGCACACCTTTGATATTGTGCATAATAGGCTCTTCCCCATGCAATTAATTGATATTTCAATGGCCTTCTACCACTAAACTGTACATTCCATAGTGACAAAATCGAGTGTGGAAGAAAATGGGATATGAAAGTGGAGAAAATTGGAGTGATAATATATGTCTTACTGAGGGATGGGTTGATTTCACCATTCAGAACGATATCAAATGGGCCGATTTTTTGGCTTTCAAATTAGTGAAACCGGACAATTTTGAGTTTTACCACTTCGATCATAGTTGGACTCAGAAAAATCGAGTAACCCACCGTTGTCATGTGGACAACGCAACTGGCTGCAGTCGCCCTAACTTGTTGGAGCTTAACCGCTTTATGTTAATGAACGTCATCAACCCCAACAACAACAATTTGGTAAGTGTTATGTTTCTGATTTTGCACAATGCATTGTGCTTGATTTATATAACATCTGTTTGTATGTATGTATAATCTCATCAGTTATTTATGCTTCCTAATTTCCGCTTGCCACTTATTGGCTAATTATTATACATGCGTTTATAAACTAATAGGGTATCTCTCATCACATCCGTATTTTTTCTTAGGCTATTCCCCATCCAATTAAGAGCGTTGTCAAACATTTGCTTCCAATTGAATGCACATTTCAGAACAACGAGGGGTATGATGCATACAAATGGCCGGTTGTAGTAAAACGTCTTGGAACAGAGATTGGGTTTGCAGATGGATGGGAAGACTTTAAAAGGGAAAAATCTGTTAAAGAGGGTCACATACTTCTTTTCGAACTTGGAAGCCCAAACAGGTTCGGTTTTTGTTTTTTGGGTCAAATGGTAATTATTTTAATAAATTTAACACTCAGAAGAGTAAAATCGATGTGAATAAACAGGTTCATTGTCTACCATTTTGACACTTCGTGCTCTCGGAGAGGCCTTAGATCTGTTTTAGGACCTTGCAATCAAGATGATGAGAAATTGGATGAGATGGAAGAGGAAGCACTTGTTGGTGTGTTCCGTATAAAGGCTTCCCGCACTCTTGTTACCCGCGGCTGACAGGTAACAAATATGTATTTGCAAATATATAATTTTGATTAATCTTCAATTAAATTCAATATCTTTGCATGTGTTATTTTAATAGTATCACTGAATTAGTAGTAATGCATTTTCTTTTTAATTAAATATGAAAAAGGCGATTCCATCTCCGTACTGGAATCAAGCATTGAGAGGCACATATGATGAAGTTCAATCTGCTCATATTCGTCATGGGGGTAAGCAGTGGATGGTCCAAGCGAAGAAAGAAGAGACCAAACACATCTTAACAGGACTGAAGGACTTCATCCATTATGCTAAAATAGTTCAAGGAATAATTATCATTTTTAGGAAAGTCGAAGTTGAGTGCGGGGATTTGACATTCGAGGTGGAATTTTGAACAATGTCTATTGATTTAGATTGATGTGGAAGTGAACGTGTATGGTTTAGAATTTTGAACAATGTCTATTGATTTAGACTGATGTGGAGGTGAATGTGTATGGTTGAACATACTTTTTCTTATTTTTTCAACCTTATCCTTGCAGCTCATCCGTTGTTTGATGGTACTTTTGGTTATCTGCTTGGTGTCATCCAGTTATGCCTAAAAGTAATTAATTTGGGGTCGTTCACATACTTGTGTACAATTTTGCCTGTATACTGAAATATACAACTAGCTCACGTTCGATAGTGCGTGTTTAACTTATAAATCACTATCCACAATGTATATGAAAATGGAGTGTTTAACTTGTAAATCAGTGTCTGCAATGTAAATGAATATTGAATCGTGTGAATTGCAACATTCAATAAATTAAGATGAACATGCATAATAAGATGAACATGTTGCATTGTGAGATGAATATGTTATATAATAAGACGAATATGTGGTATAATAAGATGAACATGTTACATACTAAGATGAACATGTTGCATTATGAGATGAATATGTTGCATAATCCATTGAACATGTTAAAAATGAAGATGAACATGTTACATAATAAGATGAATATGTTATATATTAAGATGAATATGTGCTATAATAAGATGAACATGTTACATACTAAGATGAACATGTTGCATTATCAGATGAATATGTTGCATTATCCATTGAACATGTTAAAAATGAAGATGAACATGTTACATAATAAGATGAACATGTTGCATTATGAGATGAATATGTTGCATAATCCATTTAACATGTTAAAAATAAAGATGAACATGTTACATAATACGATGAATATGTTATATAATAAGATTAACATGTTATATTTACTCACATGGCTGATATTCTTGATTGCATGTTTTGTAAGCCCTCCTTCTGCGAACTCAAACTCCAACATTGCAGCTGCATCCTTCACATATTCTTTCCCAGCCCTCTAGAAAGTAGGGTCCATTGTTTAGTTTAAGAGATAATGCGAGGTGTTATTTTTTTCATAACATATGGATTCTTACCATGAATATTGAATCGTGTGAATTGCAAAAGATGTTGCTTCTTGATCCAACAAGAGCAAGGTAGTGTTCTTGTTGCTTCATTTGATGATTCTTTTTTTTTCCACATTTAAACCATAAAATATATTAAGCTCACAAAGATTGTTTTACATCAACGAGACCTAAATAGGTCTGGGTCTGCAANAAACAGCCATACACGTTAACAGCCAAGTTTACAAATTTCCTTCCATAACCTAGCCAGATAGGGCTAAAAAAGCAAAAACTATACAAATATCCTTATCAAAAATAAAACTACAAGAATGAACAGAAGAGCACAAAGACTTCAATTCACCCACAGCTGCAGCTCTCATATCCTCTGCTTCCAAATTCACACAGCACCAGATGACAGCTTCCTTGTTGTCCATATAGCAGCACCAGATGACACCACATTCAATTCTTCTCTTTTTCAGTTGAACACTAGTCCCTACAAACTCATGCCAACATCTCCAAATGAAGTTTTTCAATTTGCTCTTGATAGGCAGAACCCATGTAACCTTCCACGTAACAATGATGGACAATGTAATTCTTCTCTTAATTTGTTGATTCAATCACGAAAAAATGATGGCATATCCAATCCTTGAAACAACTATGGTGGCATATTCATTCCATGTAACGGGATCAAATAACAATTAGGATGTCACTGCCAGAAACATAAATAACAGATGTTTGTTTTGTTTTTTTTTTTTTCAAATCAAAGTGATTCATAGATATTTCCTTCAACAAAATGTATTAGTAAATACCAAACAATGCAAGGTTATAAGCAAAGTTGTAAAAGCAAACCAGCTGAACATAAGCAAAATAATTTAGGTAAACTTGGTCAACCTGAGCACAAACTATCACAACATTTGAAAATCAAAATATTCCCTTGTCCAACGAGAAATGTTCAATCGTGCACGCACTCATACACTCATAATAGATACGTTGTGGCTTTCCCATTGTGCTCTTTAAGTGCAAACACCTCACAATCTACATATTCTTTTTCAGTACACTCACTAGGAATTTGACACTCTTTTGCACGTTTTGGAAAATCTGATTCTAGCCAGACCACCTTCTACAGCTGAAACTTCACCATGGCCTTTGTTTCATTCACCTTTGACTCAAGTGATTCCTAGTGAGTCACGAGAGTCGGGAACTTGTCAGAATTGTTAAGACCATGTCACAAGAGACAGATAATCCATTTGATAACAACTTCAGAGGCTAAGAAAGCATGGTAATTTTAAGCAAGCTTCTTCACTACCTTCTTGTTTTTGTTATCCCGAGTGAGGCATTACATCAAACACGTAATGTGCTTTTAAAAATACAACAAAACCAAGTTATCAACAATCAACCGCTAGTTAACAAATCCACCTCCTCACATCAAATCATTATTCGTATCAATCAATTACAATAGAAGGATGCACAGCCAAAGCGAAAATTTTCACCAAAAAACCTATGTTAATAACACCACTGCAAGAGTTTTGTAGCCAAGAATTACATAACAAAATTCACAACAAATATTAGAAGCACGCCAAGAACTTACAATCATACTTCACATTCCAAATAAAGTACCTCAATGAATCGTACGTGCGGTTGAAAACTCTATATAGAATATTCTATCGACAAGATACATATTGATCGTAAATCGTTCGAATATATGTTGGGGTCATAATATTGTTATGATATTGTATCGTGAGTAGAGGATGAAGGAGGTGGTCGGATTCGTATGTAGAAGAACAATGAGGAAGAAGATAAAGAAGAACAGTATTTGTTTTCCAAATGAAGAGAAAAATTGGAATCGTAAAATAGTTGTGATGATTTTTGAATTTGTAGGATTGTTATATAAATTAGATAACTATGTGGGGGCTTGAGAATAAATAAAATAGGTACAAGGGGCTTGAGAATAAATAAAATAGGTACAAAGAGTAAGAAGGTTATAATAAGTTTTTAACCAGAGGGGTACGAGACAAAGTACAAGGCTACCAAAATTCTTTTTTGCCTTGTACCCTTGAATCCATCGTTGATTTTTATTTTTTAGTCAATCTAAAGGTGAAATAGGGGGTACCTGATGTTAAGTAGGTACAAGGGGTACCTGACCTTAGACAATCCCTTGTAAGTATCATATTTGATGAATTGTGTGTGTTTCTTACATTCTATCATATGGGTCACCATCAACATTTTTTTTCCTACCAAAATGTTATTAACAACAATTAAAGAATGTCTGATATAAGTTCCATAATATTATTAACAATCAAAGAATGTACGAGAAAAGTATGTAAAGAAACAATAAATGTAAGATTTGGTGTTAGGATTTAGTGAAACTACATGAGCACGATATAATAGAAAAAATAAATATGTTCATTTAAGTCATATAAATTAATTAAATATTAAATATTGCTAATATTTAAGTCAAAATTCAATTATGACCCTAATATAATAAGAAAAATAATCTGCTAATAATTTTTTTTCTTTTAATATTGTAGCGTGGAAATAGTGCAAATAGTGTGTGACAACAGTATTTACCCTAGGTATTTCAAGAAAAACGCGATAATAGAAACACTACAATTTTTTGAGTATTTTTGTACTTGCCCAGCTACTGAACTATTTTTAAAATGCTGACAAAACAAAACTATCATTCTTGAATACATGAAACACTTCATCAAGTTGTTGAATTGTGTTCATCAAAAGTCTATTCCAAGCTCGAATGAACTCCAAATCTTCTTTTCTTCCATAACTAACTTGTTGAACATTCGTGATTCATGGAGCACATATTCGACAACCAAGTCCCTCAAGGCCTTTGCTTTTTCGTAAGACTTCGATCCTGAATGGACTATCTTTAGCTCTTCACCGGCTTCCACACATTGAATTTCATCCTGCACTAGTCGACATTTAACTGATAAATAAAATCTGGAAATTGGTATGTGTGGAAGTGATGCATGCAAACATATCAACAGAACCGGACAATATGTATGCCAGACAGATTCATTTGAACCGTTAACCGGTAGTTCAGCGGACCGGCTTTTGGCCATGTCTAACCGGAATGGCTTTCACGAATTTGTAATATGCATGCCATATAAATTCACATGGATGGCCCCACCAAGTTGTTTTAATGAAATTTGTCGGACATGCAGTAGGGAAAATGCTATATGCGCACAATGTGAGGAAGTATCAGATTACTAAGAGGGTGATTGTTTATCAATTCATCTAGAAATTAATTGGTTTTTTTTTAACTATAGTTACTTTTGAGAAAAGTTAGTATAGTTAGTTGTTAGTGGATATATTAAAATAATATTTAAAATAAAATAATTAAAATTGATAGATGTAAAAGTAAGAGAAAAATGATTGGAAATGATGGTTAGTTAAAATTATGTGAGTGGATGAATAGTGAATTAAAGTTGATGTGATGTGTAAGAATGATTGGTTGGAATTATTTAATTATATTGGTAATAATGGAAATAGTGGAGTTGTGTTAAAGTTGAGTTAAATTTGAGTTTTGCTTGGTTTTTTTTTAATTGGATTGATAAACAATCACACCCTTATCTTTGCTTTTCCTTGATAGTAAAAGAAAATTTCTTCCATATTTTTTTTTTTTTTTNTCTCTATCAGAGCTGATTCAAGCTAAATGTTTTTACTTATAATATTGTCAGCAGAAAAAAACTGATCCAGTATGATATACCAGATGTAATTTAAAAAGATTGTAGATCTTTACTCTTCTGTCAAGCGTGGCAAGGCTGTCGTGGTGGTGTCTGTTTGTAAACTGCTCAATTTTGTTTTTCACAATAGAGTAAGTGAAATGGTTACCTACTTAATGTCTTCAGAACCAAGTAACAAATAACATGTGCACATCGCACATTCAAATACAATATCCAAAGCAGAAATGTATTAGAAATCTTGTAAATATATGTACACAAGCAGACCTGACTTGGCACTGCATGTCCATTATATGAAGCCATTTAAACAAGCAAAAATGTGTATTTCTTATTCTGTCCTGCTGTTAGAAGCCTAGAATGTGTTATTAAGAGATTTTCCTCGTATTTCCCAGCAAACCAACAAAAAGAACTATCCTTACCAGGTCCACGGGGAGTAAATTCCAAGAAGCAGTTTCCAATGTTCTGGTAAAT
This sequence comes from Striga asiatica, assembly GCA_008636005.1. Classification (NCBI taxonomy): domain Eukaryota; kingdom Viridiplantae; phylum Streptophyta; class Magnoliopsida; order Lamiales; family Orobanchaceae; genus Striga; species Striga asiatica. The sequence goes on along the minus strand of BKCP01007260.1, from coordinate 116,362 downwards.
GCCTTTTCTGTTATAACCCATGGCCTAGAGAAAGAATAACGATGCATCAGGGAAAGCAAAAATTAATAATTCTAATCAGTAAAAACCTTGCATAAAAATTTCCATCAGAAAATCCTTAATAAGCATGTTATTATATCCACAGTTCAGGAAAAATCATGAGAATCGCTACCCAGGACTCAGAACATTTTTTCATGCTTGTTTTGTTTGTACTTGCACATGTGAATGGGCTTCTTCAAAAGCCTAACTATAACAGCAGACTAGCAAAAGCAAGTACTTAAGTTTCGCTAGAGCAACTTCTAGTTATTGTATAACTGACATTGGGAGAAGAGAGCATCCTTTAATGCATTTCCTTCTTTTTTAATTCTTAATGTGTGAACAAAAAAGCTTCATAGAGACCAGACTGCAAAGTTGTTTAACAATACCTTACAAATTAAATACTGAACNAAAAGAGGGAACAATCCTATACTTGTGAATTGTGATCCAGCACTATTGTAATATACATGATCGTATGACTACGGCTTAATACGGTCTTTAGTCTGTAACTGTACCAAACACATATTTCACGGGTTGCTTGAACTGCTTTAGCAGAAAAAGTAAAAGAAAAAATGTCAATATGAAAACTACTTCGAGTGAGCATCAAAACCAAATATTGAAATAATCCCTGCCTACCCCATGTCCTTGATTAATCGCTATTTAAGCACAAGACAACACTTGATTGTCCTAATGCTTTTCTCACTTAAGACCATGTCTTACTTATCAGTTCTCAATATCAAGTATCATCCTTCAACACAAAAGGTAGCTAACCTTATAAATTGTTAGAACGTGAAGAGATATCAATAGAAAGAGTGGCATGTACTTCAAGTGGGAAGACCAGTGGATCAGAATAGACACCAAGAAGGAATGGGAAGTTCCGAAATGAGCTTGTTAGAAGGAAAATTATTTGCATGCTTTAATATGTGAGATACTCAGTCATTCTATCGACCCAAGTCCAGTTTGAAAATCCACAAGCTATCTCGAAGAGGATATTTTCCTTTTCCTCCACTTTTCTAGTACAATGATAAATAAGAGTGTCGATTAATCACGGCCAGAGACGGCAGATCGGCCCAAGTAGCCGAGGCAACCGCCTGGTGGCGCATCAAGATGCCTCCCGACTTGCCTCAAGTCATCCTCACAACCTCAAACACATATTACAACAACCTCAAACAAATATCACAGTGCCTGGAAGGTGCTTCGGGATTTAAAATATTTCTCCCCAACCACAAATGCACATCTAAGCACACAGGACATAAATAAGGGTTTAAGATTCAGGGCAAAATACTAAAAGCCTCGCAAGATACTCTCCTGCCCAAGCTAAAAGCCGATAGTAATATTAAAATGCAGTACGCAGAGGAAAATTACGCTGCATAAATAGCATATTACCCTACCACTCATAAAGTTCAGGGTTACATCAATAATACATGAAAATTTACCTAGCAAAACTAATAGTAAGTTGAAAAAACAATTGAAATGCAGAAAGTGGCAAGTGGCAGCAACAAATATGATCTCTGACAATACTAAGAATAGATATAATTCAAACAATTTCACAGATGGAGAAACCAACATGGAATTTGAAGTGTCTCTTAACCAATACAAAGGACCACATACTCTGTTTTCCTCCTGAAGCAACTTGAATCAAGTAATTTAGAAAGATCAGGCTGAACATGCACGCTCCACATTAAACTTAGTGACAAACACGTTTTCCCATAAATAATAATACCTTCCCCTTGAAGATTCAATTATGTAGTTCGGATTATCCAAAAATTCATAGATAATCTGAGCCTTCTTTTCAGAATCCACCACAATGGCTCCTCTTGCAAATGGGTCTAACGACTGTCTTGGGAAAACAAATGCTTGTGGCAGGATATTAGTTTTCTTGTAGATGAATTTCTTGATTGATGAGGGGATTATATCTTTCTCCAAATTATGGATTAGAATAAAATGCCGGTGTTTCGCCAGAGCCAAACCATCTTGTGGCCCTATATCTTCATCTTGACTTGTCCACTGTTCATAATTGTTAATCTTCCACGAATCTGCCAGGTCAAAGCAGAAACAAAATACAAAGGACTGAAATAAAAAGAAACAATAAAATATAAATTATTAGAAAGAGTGACCTCACTAAATTAAGTATTTCAATTGAGGAGAGATGAATCATAGTATAGTATATATTGTGAATACACCTACTGTGTGATGCATAAACATAAACTTCTTGATAAATATTACTCCTGCAATTTCATGAGCAGATTCATGTACGAATAAATGTCACATGACATTCAAAAGGGTAAACTCTTACTTTGACGCATCAGACTCTTGCTTGTCATGCTAGTCTCCGTCCCCTACAAACCATGTTATACTATTTAAACCAAACTACAGGACAACATAACAGATTACAGTAGAATTACAAACACATGTCCTACCATGAGTCTGTTCCGAGACGGTTCCAAATTCTTTTCAATAGACATAGAACTATTGCTTTTATCAGATGATGACCCTTTGGATCCTGGCCCAAAACTGCGAAGACCAGATAAAGACTTGGAAGAATGGACTTTCTCTTTGGCCAATATCAAAAAAGCAGAGATTCTAGGATCAATTTCAGAAAGAGGTTCTAAAGTGCATATGTTTGCGATGTTGCTAGAGGTTAAAGTACCACGGCCACGTCCATGTAGCCAGAAAAGCACAAACTTGCACAAACACTCCTCTTCTTCGCCAGCAAAAGAATGCGTCCGGTGGTTCACCTAGCAAATACAGGATGAAACGTCACAGGAATGAAATGGTGACTAAATCAGTTTGAGCCTTCATTAAGATGTTAAGATAATCATTTCATATATCTTTATTTTTTATTTTTATTTTTTTGCAAATCCCCCGCTGGAGAACAAAGAAAAAGGATCATTTTCTTTTTCCAAACATGAACATCTACTGATCTACATGAGGATATACAGGTATGTAATGTTAATTATTATAATTGAAAGATATAAATGTTGCATTGAGGTGGAGTGTTATGATCCAAGATCAGTCAACAACTGCTAAAGTTCTACCATTCAAAGTTTACCAGCGAAGATCAAAGAAGAATTAAGTTTAGACAATCCTCTGTTATGATATTTTACTAATGTTTTAGTGTGGCTGTTAGTTAGTTTCTGCCAGGTGTTTATAAGGCATAATATTATGCATATGTATTGTGTAGGTTGTTGGCACCTGTTGCCTGTTGGTTAGATATATTATGAATAATTCAAATTGCTAAAAATTAGGAAGCAGTTTAGAAGCAGTTTAGAAGCAGTTAGAAGCAGTTTCCTGTAAGTTTAAGTACTGGTTTAAGAAATAAGAATGGTTAAGAAATTTCTGATAAAAAGTTCTCGAGTCTTTAAACTCTTGGAGATCGTTGGGTTCTCTCTAACGAGCCCAAAAATTTATAATCAAAATAGGTCATAAGGGAAGAAAAACTCAATCTTCTAGTTATCAACAACTAGATTTCAATGTTCAGGGTCCTATAACTAGATCCAGAGGTTCTGATCTTAACAAATTGGTATCAGAGAAGGTGGTTATGGGAGATTTCCGTTCCTTTCAGCAACAATTTGAGACTTTCCTCAAGATGTATGAGGAAAATAGAGATCGAGATCGTCAGGAACGAGAGCAAGACCGTGCACTGATGGCAGCACAGCAACAAGCACTAGCCGGACGATTAGATGAATTGTCACGGGAATTGTCCACTGGAAGGCCTGAAGGACGTGCTGAGGGAGGCGAAGGAAGTGTTAATAGAGGTCGACGTGAAAGGAGGGCAATGGGAGAGACCACTGAAGCAGCCGCTTTTGTTCCTAAGTATACAAAATTGGATTTCCCAAAATATGATGGTTCCATAGACCCCTTGGGTTGGATTAATAGGTGTGAGCATTTCTTCAGACATCAAAATACCCCAGCAGAAGAAAAGGTGGGGTTGGCTTCCTTCCATCTTGAGGGAGATGCCCAATTGTGGTTCTTGAAGGTGGAAAGGGACAGACCGACAATTACTTGGGAAGATTTCAAGAGACAATGTAATTTGAGATTCGGTCCACCCGTTCGAAGTAATAAGTTGGGAGAATTGGTGAAGTTGCAACAGATAGGTTCGGTTGAAGATTATCAACGCCAATTTGAACAGTTATCTGCCCGGGCAAGTTCTTTGTCTATGGATCAAGAAGTACAGATTTTTATTAGTGGGTTACAAGAATATATTGCTGTTGAAGTGGAGTTGCACCAACCACCAGACCTTACTAGTGCCATGAGTCTAGCCCGTTTATATGAAAGACGGGGCAATCGCAACAAAGGTGAATCTTCCTCCGTGAGACGAACTGGTCCTGTTCAGTTGCGTTCTCCTTTTGTGAAGAAATTAAGTCAAGCTGAATTGGAAGACAGAAAAGCAAGGGGACTTTGTTTTAATTGTGATGAGCGTTTCACTCCTGGACATCGTTGCAAGAAACTCTTTTGGCTTGAGGTTTTAGAAGATAATGGTCATAATGAAGAAGGAGTAACACTGGACAATTTAGAAGATGCTGAAATTTCCATTCATGCCATCACAGGAACAACATCTTCACGAACAATGCAGATTAGGGGTTCGTTGGACGGGTACCCACTGATTGTGCTAATTGATTCAGGAAGCACCCATAGTTTCTTAGCACCCATAGTTTCTTGGATGCAACTTTGGCAAGGGAATTGAATTTGCAGATTGAGCACAAGGAGGAACTCCGAGTCATGGTGGCAAATGGGGAACGAGTCTATTGTGAAGGAATCTGTCGTGGTGTGGCAATTCTTATGGGTAACTCTGTTTTTACTCTTGATTTATTGCTATTATCCTTGCCGGGCTTGGGTGCTGTTTTGGGGGTTAATTGGCTACAAACCTTGGGGCCCATCACATGGGATTTCAACTTGATGAGAATGAGTTTTATTAGGAGTAGGCAACTCATAGAATTAAATGGGGAAAAAGAATCACGTGTTATTTTTCCCAGGGTATTTTCTTCATCAGTTGCTTCGATAGACAGGGACTCTGAGTTGCAAAGGTTGTTAGCAGAATTTCAGGGTCTATTTCAGGAACCAACGGGACTACCTCCAACACGTGATTGTGACCATCGTATTTTATTGGAGCCAGATTCTTCACCTGTGGTTGTTCGACCATACAGATATCCCCATTTGCAAAAAGATGAAATTGAGAAGCAATGCCAGGAGATGTTAGATAAGGGAGTGATTCAACCAAGTCAGTCTCCTTTTTCTTCACCGGTATTGTTAGTCAAGAAAGCTGATGCAACTTGGCGATTTTGTGTGGATTATCGCGCTTTGAATGCCAAGACAATCAAAGACAAGTTTCCAATTCCAGTAATTGAAGAGCTGTTGGAAGAACTGCATGGGGCTAAATTTTTTACAAAGCTGGACTTGCGTTCGGGTTACCATCAAATTCGAATGTATCCGGATGATGTAGAAAAGACTGCTTTCCGGACCCATCACGGGCATTTTGAATCTCTTGTTATGCCTTTTGGGTTGACAAACGCCCCTTCTACGTTTCAAGCCCTTATGAATTCAGTTTTCAGGCCATATTTGAGGAAGTTCGTTCTTGTCTTCTTTGATGACATACTCATCTATAGCCGAACTTGGGTAGAACACATTCAACACCTACGGGCAGTTCTCTACTCTTCTAAGTCATAATCTTTTCTTAAAGCAATCTAAGTGCAGTTTTGTTCAGTTGCAAGTGTCCTATTTGGGTCATATCATCTCTGAACAAGGGGTTTCTGCTGACCCCAGTAAAGTAAGTGCTATGTTGGAGTGGCCTTTGCCTAATTCTGTCAAGGCATTGAGGGGTTTTTTGGGATTAACTGGTTACTATCGTAAGTTTGTGAAAGATTATGGTTTAATTGCAGCTCCTTTGACTTCTCTGTTGCGCAAGAATGCTTTTGTTTGGACAGAAAAATCCAAGGCTGCCTTTGATGCTCTTCGAGTGGCAATGGCCTCAACACCGGTGTTGGCTTTACCAGACTTCTCTCAACCATTTATTGTTGAATGTGATGCATCTGATGCGGGGTTGGGAGCAGTGCTACAACAACAAAATAGGCCCATCGCTTATTTTTTTTCTCGCCCATTGGCTGTCAGGCATGTCAAACTTCCTGCTTACGAGAAAGAATTGGTTGGGCTGGCCAAAGCAATACAACATTGGAGACCTTATTTATGGGGAAGGAGTTTTATAATTCGAACTGATCATTACAGTTTGAAATTTTTATTAGAACAACGTATTATAACTTCTCCTCAACAACATTGGCTGAGCAAATTAATGGGGTTTGATTTTAGTGTTGAGTATCGTGCAGGGCGCGAAAATGTGGTTGCTGATGCATTGTCTCGCCAGTATGAAAATTCTCCTGTTCTTGCTGCAATTTCTACTCCTCAATTGGATTATTTGGAGGATATTAAGGCTGCCATTAATTCTTCTATTGCCTTGCAGCAGCTTCGTGATCAGATTTTAAATGGAGAATTGAAAGATTTTTGGTCTTTCAAAGATGGACTGCTTATCTACAAAGGCAGAATTTTTCTTCCTCCAGATTCTCCTTTCCAGGAGGCTCTAATATCTGCCATTCATCATCAGGCACATGAGGGATATCAGAAAACTTTGAGGCGTCTTGCTTCTGAATTTTATTGGAAAGGAATGAAGGAGCAAGTTCGGAATTTTGTGCGTACTTGTTCAGTTTGTCAGAAAAATAAAGTTGAACACCTCCAACCAGAAGGCTTATTGCAGCCACTTCCAGTTCCAGTTCAGGTTTGGTCTGACATCTCTTTAGATTTTGTTGAAGGGTTGCCACTTTCTCACGGGAAATCTGTCCTGTTGGTGGTTGTTGATAGATTTTCAAAGTATGCTCATTTCCTTCCGTTATCTCACCCTTATACTGCTGTTTCGGTAGCGAGGTTGTTCTTTGATCATATTGTTAAGTTACATGGGATTCCAGAATCTATCGTGAGTGATCGTGATGTCACTTTTACTAGTTCTTTTTGAAAGGAATTATTTCGGCTTAGTGGCACCAAGTTGTCTTTTAGCTCTGCTTACCACCCTCAATCAGATGGCCAGACTGAAGTGGTCAATCGTACAGTGGAGATGTATCTGCGTTGCTTCACAGGTGACCATCCCAAAGGTTGGGAGGATTGGGTGTCTTGGGCTGAATATTGTTATAATACAAGCTTCCATTCCTCTCTTCGTGCCACTCCTTTTGAAGTTGTCTATGGACGACAACCACCTCGTCTATTATCTTATTCTCCAGGATTATCTCGCATTCAGGCTGTGGATTATGAGTTGCGTGCTAGAGATGTGGTTTTGCAGGAGCTGAGGGAACGTCTGCTTCATGCCCAAAATGTTATGAAGACTTATTATGATTCTCAACATAGAGATGTGTCTTTTGATGTGGGGGACATGGTGCTTTTAAAGCTTCAGCCTTATCGTCAAGTTTCAATGGGGTTTAAGCGTAATCAGAAATTAGCTCCTCGTTTTTATGGGCCTTTTCCTATTATTAATCGAATTGGTTTGGTGGCTTACAAACTGCAGCTTCCTGAAGGCTCTAAACTTCATCCTGTTTTTCATGTTTCTTGTTTGAAGAAGTTCCATGGTACTGAAACTTGTTCTTCTACATTACCTCTTCTTCATAAGGGTGTTCCTATTCCAACTCCTCAAGCTGTGCTGGATTCGAGAATTAAAGATGGCTTAAAGGAGATTCTCATTCATTGGGAAGGACTTTCTCCCGCTGATGCTTCTTGGGAATCTGTAGAGCATATGCAGCTTCGCTATCCTCAATTTGCGCTTGAGGACAAGCGCTCTTCAAAGGGGGGAAGTGATGTTATGATCCAAGATCAGTCAACAACTGCTAAAGTTCTACCATTCAAAGTTTACCAGCGAAGATCAAAGAAGAATTAAGTTTAGACAATCCTCTGTTATGATATTTTACTAATGTTTTAGTGTGGCTGTTAATTAGTTTCTGCTAGTTTCTGCCAGGTGTTTATAAGGCATAATATTATGCATATGTATTGTGTAGGTTGTTGGCACCTGTTGCCTGTTGGTTAGATATATTATGAATAATTCAAATTGCTAAAAATTAGGAAGCAGTTTAGAAGCAGTTTAGAAGCAGTTAGAAGCAGTTATTCCTGTAAGTTTATGTAAGTTTAAGTACTGGTTTAAGAAATAAGAATGGTTAAGAAATTTCTGATAAAAAGTTCTTGAGTCTTTAAACTCTTGGAGATCGTTGGGTTCTCTCTAACGAGCCCAAAAATTTATAATCAAAATAGGTCATAAGGGAAGAAAAACTCAATCTTCTAGTTATCAACAACTAGATTTCAATGTTCAGGGTCCTATAACTAGATCCAGAGGTTCTGATCTTAACATGGAGTCTAGCATCTTTCTACTAATATGATGCCAATCATCTCAAAATACAAATCTAAACACTCAAATGGCAATTCCACCTTTAATCATATACAATATAACAACATAGAAATAGTCCAAAATTAATCAGATGATGTGATTTGTTGTGTTATGCAACTGTAACTAAATATTATCAAATCGAGTTTCCGAAGTGGAAATATGCTTAAAAAACATACCATTATGATCTTCTACAATCATCTCTTATTTCCTAGAAAAAGTCAATTAAAAAATCCTTATGGGAGAAACGGAATGCTTTACAAAATGTGATATTCACTGTCATTGCTCTTGCAATAGTTTCAAATCTGACATCATGCATCCAACTAGAAACTACTATGTTTTGCTTAAAGAGGTAAACTCAGCATTCACATATAAACATGAAATATGGCAGATGCCCTAAGGCTGCTTTCAAGCTTCACCCAGGTAGTCATCGCCAGAGACCTGCACTCATTTCTTTACAACTCGTCAAACGAAATATATACTATAGACATTCACTGGAATATAGCATATTATTTTGGTATTGTTTCATTTTTCTACATTTTGCTTTATTTACCTTTAAATTGAACCATAATACATAACTATAATTTGTAAGACTTTGGATATGGTTTCTAAGGGATACAATTTTACCGCACTCAACCGACTTTATTGAGAAAGATTGATTGCTTTTGTTCAGAGCTTCGCACTGATTTTTTTTTTTTTTTTTTCTATTGCAAGTCGAGTGATTCCAGCAATTTGGTTTTTTATGCAGCAAGTAGGGAAAACAATTCTTGGAATTAAACAAGATATTAACAAAAAGGTCAAAGGTTTGATTAAAAATTTTACATGTTGAATGTTCACTATCCTACATCGTCCATAAAAAGAATGCTAATGTATGCATGGCAAGAAACAATAACTTTATGTGTCACTCACATAATGGAATTTGGACATCATATCCCACCAGAGTAAGGTATTGTATCATTGTATGGTGAGGTGCAAAAGCCATCAACATTAATGTTAAGCAGCAAAAAGCAGTTAAAGTAGCGAATGCTATGGATTTGAAAAACATTGCTACAGAGACCTTCAGATGAATTCGCAAGATGTATCTGATAAACATGATCAATAGCAATAGCAGACAAGACATGTGCATGCATTTATGCATAAATTGGAGGATAGCAATTCCTGTAAAAAGTTAATTGGTAAAAAGTTAATTGGCTCACTCACTGCTTCAATAACTGCATCGTAAAACCTGAGATCGTGTTGGGTGGTGCCATGAGAGGCGCACACAGTGGTCCCGACCTCGAGATGACGACACTGATTATCCTGAACCTGCCGGGAAACTGGTCGGAAACGCCTGGCCAGCTCCTCAACTTCCAGCTCCGTCTTGAAACCCCCCGCAGAGAAGGTCACTTGATACACCTCCGGGGAGCACGAGTATTTCACGGTAAGGGTCTGGGCCACCATGTTCAACGCCACCGAGACACTGTACCAGGCATCGTCTTCCGCTGCTTTGAATTCCAAGTCGTACGAGTCCTCTCCACCTTTCATCTCCCCCATCTCATTCTATACTCACAAACAGAGCCGCTCCTGAAAATTGTTAGGCCCAAGTATAAAAATAATGCCCCAAATACTTTGTTTTTTTAAAAAAAAAATATTACATTTTAAATAATACCAACAACTCCAACATTTTAATTGATATCTAGAGAATTGTTTTCTCAGAATCAATATAAGTTTCAAAATGATCAAAACTATAACAAGTTAATCACAAATTATCCCAAATTTGTTCTCCAATCAAAAATAAAATAGCTTAAGAAAATTACCATACTGTACTTCAGAATTACCACACAGATAGTTAACAACAAAACTTAAGCAGAATTTCCACACATAATCTTAACTTTACGGTATTACAACAGAGAATTACAAGCAAACAAATAAAATCACTAAATCAGTACTCAAAAGAATTACTGTGTGCTAAGCTGTAAAATCAAAAGAAATGACTAATTAACAAAGAATGCTCGGAAAAAGGAACAACTAATTATTAATTAACCACCCAAACTATTTTTAAAATGTTAAACTAAATTATGAAATCAAATTATTGTGACACAGACGGTTTATGCTTCAAATTAATTTACTATTTAGTGTTTGACCTTTGTTGTAAAAAATAATCGCACAGAGTAGCCGTCCGTCGGGGACTCGGGCAGTTGGGCGAAGGTGGAGGAGAAGGGAAAGTGGTTGCGTGCGGCCCAAACGGAAGACGCCGACGGTGTTGACGTTAGGCCCAGTTGTGGTGGATGGCGAGGTAGGCGGCGAGCGGGTCCGGAACTATGCTAAATTGCTAAGGACTGGCTATGTGGCTCAAGCCTCAAGGGATTTTAATTGAACAATTTTCCCTAAAATAAAGAGAAGATTCAATTAAAATTCGAAGGTGAATATGAAAAACAAAGATTGAACGGCCAATTTTAATCTATAAAATTAACCGTTAAAATTTGGAAATGAGAGAGATATGGGGAAGATGATAAGTCGAAAACCTTAGAAGAATTATGACATCATTGGTACGATGGAATTTCGTAGGAATGGGATGAATTGAAGAAATGATTATGTGAATGGAATGAAACATATTTTGTCATTGATGCGTTTGGAATGCAAAAAGACAATGGAATGACATTATCATTTTTTTTTAATAAAAATAAATAAAAGTTTTTTTAAGAAATAATATACTTTTAATAAATTATATAAATATTTTTTAATAATATAAAAAATAAAATAATATATTTTTAATAATATATAAAAATAGAATAATATATTGTTTAATAATATAAAAAATAATATATTTTTAATAATATATAAATATAAAATAATATATTTTTAAATTATATATAAAAAATAATATATTCTTAAAAAGTAATATATTTTATTTTTTAATTAAACAGTAAATAAAAGTATGTTTTTAATTTTTTATTTGAATTTTATTTTTTAAAATAATATATTTTTAATAAAATTTAAAAATAAAGTAATATATTTTTAATAATATATATTTTTTAATATTTTTCAATAATATATTTTTAATAATATATTTTTAAAAGTAATATATTTTTAAGATATGAAAAAAAATATTTTTAATATATAAAAAATATTATATTTTTAATAATATATAAAAATAAAATAATATATTTTAAAATTATATATAAATGCTGTTTTTAGTTATATTTTTATATAAGTATTTAATATATCTAATTAAAAAATAAATAAAATAAGTTTTCAATTTTTTTATTTGAATTTTTTAAAAAAATAAATTATTTAATATATTTTAATCATGATTTATAATATATATTATATATTTATTTTTTATTAATATTTTTTAATTTTATTTTTTCAAAAATTGATTCCTACACACGTGGGAATGAGAAAACCTTCTATTTATTATGGAATGACTATTCCCATGGAGATGTATTTTGCCACTCCCATTGGAATGGTCATTCCTTCTAAAAAAATATACCAATCATGGGATAAGAAATGAGTAAGGGAATGATCATTCCATTCTCATGCCATTCCTTCCTACCAATCATGCCATTAGAAGCTGACTGTTGTTGTTTGCTGTTTGGGAAGAGGAATTTTGGGCTTTTTTTCGATATCTATATATATATAATAAAAATTACTATTTACCATAAATAGTAACTAGAAATTTTAGGAACATTAATTGCTTACTATTTTTAAATTGTTTTTCTTTTTTTTTTTTTATATAAAAACGAATCATCATTTATGAATTAGGAGCTACAAATTAAGAATCTAATTTGAAATATAAATTGAAATCGGATGTATCCTAAAATAAAGGAATTTGTTTATTCCCCCATCATACAATCTCATATATCAATACCATTAAATTCGAATTTTTTTTTCTTTTTTTTGTACATAAAATTGAATAAGCCGAATCAGCCTTTATGACTTAGACAGCCTACAAATTTGGGAATGTAATTTGAAATATAAATTGGAATTTGATATCTCCTAAAATAAAGGAATTTGTTGATTCCTCACAATACAATCCATATCAAAATATGAATTTTACATATTCTACACGCACATGCAAACTGTTAGAATAAATAAAAACATTTTATCATTGTTTACTTAATTTCTTATCTTTTTTCAATGTTTTCTAATTTAGTCATTGTTTAAGGTTAATCTAGACTATCACTACCACTATATACGTAGCAACATTAATACATAACATTCCATTCATATAAAAAA
>BKCP01007260.1:7805-103638 GCA_008636005.1 Striga asiatica | reverse complement strand
ATAATAATAATAATAATAATAATAATAATAATAATAATAATAATAATAATAATAATAATAATAATAATATAAATCTGCTTATTACAAATTTAAAAAACAAAATCTCATTAGAGTAAGTAAATGTCATCATATGCAATACATGAATGAAATAGGGAAAATTAAATTGACATAAAAGCAACATAGATTATTAAGTAGACTTATTCGGCTTAAATATTTAAATTTGACTACACAAGTAAGACATTATTACTCTTCTTATTAAAAATAACAGATTACTATTTATTAAAAAATCAAAAAGTTCATGTTTTGCACATTATTTTAAAAAATTAAATTAAATACTAAAGGTACATCAACCATTCATTCATTATAGTGTGGCAATCCATTAATTTACTACAGATTATTAAGTTTTTTTTCTAGGTAGAAAATAATTAAGTTATATTATCTAATCACAATTTAAGTCAAAAAAAGATAAATAAATTTACTGCTGAAATAAATTTTGAAATTATATATGATTGTTAATTTGTCGAATACTATTTTATTGTACAATTTCCGTACTTATTATAAAATTTTTACTTTATTATGCATCTTAAAATATAATCTATATATATATATATATATATATTATATAATAAGAATTACTATTTATAAAAAATAGTAAGTCAATCCTTGGTCCAAACTGATCAACATTAATTACATGTCATTTACAGTATCTTTTTAATATTTTTTTTTACTAAAAACGGACAACATTAAATGTTGTCCTGAGGAGTTTGTTACTATTTTATTTTCAAAAAAGCGAGCTGCTATTTAAATTTGGTCTATTGAATATTTGTGATGGCTTGACACGATGTGCATATCAAAAGTTGATAATGCATGGGATGCATCAATTAAATTTGGTTATTGGTTACAAGAAGCTATTTTTAAGTTTGAATAAAAATGTACGTCATGGCTGCTAATTCAATTAAACTAGTACAGATCCTGTGCGATGCACGAGGTGCACAAAATTAAGACTATTTATCAAGTCTTATAATTATATAAATGAATAAAAAAAATGTACGGGATATATATAGTACGTGACCTGTAATAGGCCAAAATGTGAACACGGGTGATGCACGGGGTGCACAATTTTAAGGTCATTTATTAGTACAGAGTCTGTGCGATGCACGGGGTGCACAATTTTCTAGTATGTGTAATACAAATACATACCGTATGCACGAGACAGAAGCACTAAATGAGTTATTTCCACATAGCTTGCTCGTTAAGTAGCTCCTGAACACGGGTGCACAATTTGTAGTACGTACTATAAAATCAGAACAGATTTCCATACATTTAGATAATAAATTAGATAATAAATAAAGCCTTTTTTATGTTAGTAAAGATTTTACGTACTTATTTTTACTTATCGGATGTTATGGGATTTTTTTTGTTAAACCGATTTTATGGGATATGATACAAATACAATTAGAGGATTGAACAAAATCAGAACAGATTTCTATACAATTAGATAATAAGAAGGAATTACATAAGGAAAAGAAGAAATTAGATAAAGAATTTTGAATCTACCTTTTTTTAGTATAGATAGACTTTACGTACAAATTTTGACTTCACCGATTTTATGAGATTTGTTTTGACAAAATCAAAGATGAATACTGAAGACTGTTTTTATTAACATTTACAATGTGTATTTAATTTTTTTTTTTGGCAAAATATTCTTTTTAAGTGTGATATATAAATATTAAAAATACTTAAAATATTTTATAACATCTATAAAAGCATCTAAAATATTCTATATTATTCACAAATAATGTTTGAAACTACCTAATAATGTTCGGAGAGCTTCATTAATTTAAAAGTGTAAAATAAATAAATAAATAAATGTACAACTGAAAAAGTTACAACCAATTGTATGGAGAATTAAACTAAATCTAATTTTGTAGGATACACTAAATATTGATTAAATTTTATATGTAAAATAAAATAAAAAAATAACTGGAATAGTTTTACGTGTTGCAATATTTTATATTTAAAAAAATTAAAAAATCTTCTTTTACGTATTGCATACCAACATTTTAGGAACTACATGAATATTCCTAAATTAATATTACATATTCAATATTTTAGGAATTAATTAAATGCTAATTTGATTTGCATACCAAAAATATTAGATGCATTAATTAAATGATTGATAAAAATAGCAAATCATTAATTAAGGTTGACTATTCTACATACTACATTTAGTAAATAGTACCCCCTTTAATATAAGTATAGATATCGGCCAATTATATTCTCCAAATTTAAACCCAGGTATTCGGCTCATACAATTTCTTTGCTTTCCAACTTTTTTTCAATAAAAAAGTTACGATCGATTTAATAAAAAAAACTATGTGTTATTTTTTCTAACATTAAAAATATATTTTTGTATTTTCAAAATATCGAAAACTTTTTTTTCTATAAAATCGGCTAATACATATGTTTTGATTAGCAAATTTTATTTCTTAAAAAAAGTACGGTTAATATAAATATAATAAAAAAATTATTTGTTTATTTCTTTTGAAAACATTTTTTCTAACCATCAAATCGAGCAGTTTCAACTAAAAGAATAAAGTTACGGCTGATTCAATTGTTTTGTTTGACAATTATTTATTATGAAAAATAATACACGGGTCTAAATTTGAAATGATCAAAATTTTTGTGGTCTTTGTTTAAATCAGAGATTCGAAATAAGAATAATCTCCATATTTAAATTGCTTTAATTGTAAAACGTGATGTATACAAGATTTAGATAGATTTATCGCATATCATCCTCTAAATTAATGATTTTATTTTTATTTTAAATTTCAAATTACCAAATCATATTTTTATGGTCTTTGTTTAAATCAGATATTCAAAATATCTTAATCTCCATATTTAAATTGCTTTAATTGTAAAACGTGATGCATACAATATTTAGATAGATTTATCACATATCTCCCCCAAATTAATGATTTTATTTTTTTTCTAAATTTCAAAACACCAAATCATAAAGTTGTGGCTGATTTAATTATTAAACGATATTTTGCAATCATAGATTCGGGTTATCTTCAAATTCAAAATTTAAATTGCTGATATGTAGATAAATTTGGACAAATTAAATACATATGATCCCTGAAACGAAGGATTTTATTCCATTAAAAAGAACATAAAATATGAACTTAAGATGTAAATTATATTATGCACGTATGATAACATAATTTTACATGCTATGAAAGTCATATTGTTTATCCGTGCATCGCACGGGCTACGTACTAGTTTGGAGGAAACCAAATTGGCCTTTTAGTGCAACAAGATATATTAAAGACTAAATAATCAATTAAAAGTGCAGCATTTACGTATATAAACAAAAACTATATGTACAATACATAAATATTATATATAATGTATAGTGGGCCTAGTGGTACATGGTGCCCCTCCTTTACTTTGGGCCCTTGGCCGTAGCTCAGGCTGCCCTGGGCCAGGGCCGGTGTAACACCCCGCTTATTAGAGTAAATTTTTCGCAACTTTTACTTCGAAAATACTTATACATCTTTCGAAACCTTTTGCGACTATCTCGGGATGCTAGTCAAACTTATCTTTTTTGAAAATCCGTTTATCTTTAAACTTTATCTAATACTACTTTAGACATAAAGAAAACAGATTTATTTAGACTTGCATTTAACTGTACCATATTCATACTTCTGAAATGGTGAAAACCTAAAATCTGAAATTTATTAAAATGCAAGTTCAAGTCTTAATATGCATAGCGGAAATACTTGAAAACGTGATTAATTTTACAGACATATCAAATTCATAATAAATGTCCACTGAAATAAGTGCACGACCACCACCACCACATCTTGAGCTCACATCTCCGGCCCGACCCTGTTACCTGAAAAACACAATGGGGGTGAGTACTGATTCTCTTGTACCCCGAGATCACCCATACTAAAGTAAACAACAATAATAATATAATATCATGATCGTTGGTATATATCTGGACTGAAAATCTGTTCCAGTAACTTAAACTGAATCTGACCGATATCTGATCGGATACTTGTGCACAATCAGATGGATATTTCTTAAGGCAACTGAGGACCTCCATCAGAACTTAGGATATAATTGTAAGGCAACTGATAGCCTTCTCATCCCAAGCATATAAACTTAAACTGTATACATAACTCGGACATGATATCAATATTATATGTAATACCCAGGCTGGGTCCCCACCTTTCTTCTTTAAAAACTTTTGAAAAACGGTAAGTACTGTGCTGGGTAACTGTATCTGCGAGTTACATAATAATATAAACAAATATACTAAGTACTATGCTTGTATACACAATAAGATACTGGAATTCTTAACTCTAACGGATAACTTATCCAAATCTTAAAGAGATTCAATAGACATCCTATTGCTCGAATGAATATTAAGTCATCGAACAACTTAACTTTTCTTGAACTTTTACTCAAGGTCAATTACTTAACCCATACAAATCATGTCTTCAAAATCATAGATATTGGCTTATACTCGCATGTCACTTAATTACTCGAGTGTGAAAATAACTAAATTTCACATTATACTTGATTGAGTACATAAACTCAAAACTTGTTTATCTTTTACCAACATCATATTCATGATTTATAAAACTTTTAAACTCATCTTAAACTTACTTGGTACTAAAATCTCAACTTAATACTCATACAATTCAACTTTTAATCATAACATTAAATTATGATCTTAATATGCTAGACATAAATACAATCTTTATAAATTGCATACTCAACATATTAAACTAAAACTTTGTCAAATTTCTCATCACTTATATGAGAATATTTCATAATAATCTCACTTTAAAAACTTGATCATATAATGAATATTCTTGCATATAAACTCATCTTTACATATATGCCATCTAATTATCTTAACTCATTTATTTCTCAACTTTAAATCATGAAATTTAACAGTCATATTCTTAACTCATAATTAGACATGTCATAAAAATTTCATAATTTTAACATGCATATACATCGAGTTATTAGAATTTAAATTCATAACTAAAACAGTGAACATAAAATTCAGCTTGCATGCTTAATTTCAAAAATCTATAACTCAAGCTATACTATGCCAAATAACTTAATTCTTGTTCTTATGTACTCCTCTTTTACACAAGAATTACTCATTTAAATCATACTTTTCCAGCTTATTATTATCCTTATCAACATCTCAATCAAATCAAGCATATATATCATATAATTAATCTTGAAACAACTTTAACTCCTTGTATTCATAGAATCAATTATAACTCAACTTCTAAATCATGATATATATATACTCATAAACATCTAAACTCATTATCAAAGCATGAACTTTAGTATAAAACTTTAAGATAAATAAATTACCTCCTTCTTGCTAGAAATCGTAACTTGCTTCTTCACTTCCAAATTCCTCACTTTACCAAAATTTCTACTACTTATTCTTTCTTATGAACTTATATAACTTTTGGTAATTCTCTTTGGTGTAAAAAATCTGAATTTTTAGCCTCTGTTTATAGGCATAAATGTGAGACATCATGATGGAGTGGAGAAATGAACAAAATAAACAAATAAAACTTATAAACATTATTAAACATAAACTAGTTAATGACTAACTTGAATACTTCTCAAATTCATAATTAATGCCTGAAAATGAGCTCTGGTTGAGATCACAATCGAAATCTAAATAATCAGACCTTATTGTTAGTCACACGACTCGTGTGACCTCACACGACTCGTGTGGCTAAGGTCACACGACTCGTGTTCCTTGTCACACGACTCGTGTGGACAAGCCGAAGCTAACTATCCTTTTCTTCTCCTCCCACACGACTCGTCTTGTCACACGACTCGTGTGGCTTCACACGACTCGTGTGGCTTCACACGACTCGTGTGGCTCATTCCACACGACTCGTGTGGCTTGTTCCTTGAACAAATCTTAATTATGAACTTATAACTTTATACTTGGCCTCGAAATTAGTTTAATCTTGGAACTAAAATTGGCACTTTATTAATAACTGAATGGGATATTACAATCCCCCCCCCCCCCTTAAAACTATTTACACCCTCGAAAATACTAAAACTGAGATACATTCCTACTATGTATATATCAGAACTCGAAATCTGGATAACTAGTGCTAATATCAACTTCTCACTCCCCAGTGTCATCTTACTTTACGTGGCGATTCCATTTATACTCACGAGGGGAATATCTCAATTCCTCAGCTTATGAACCTTTCGGTTCAAAACTGCTATTGGCTGCTCTTCGTAAGTTAAATCTTACTAAAACTGAAACTCATTGTGCAAAAGCACATACTCTGGATCGAACATGCATATACGTCGAGTTATTAGAATTTAAATTCACAATTAAAACAGTGAACATAAAATTCAGCTTGCATGCTTAATTTCAAAAATCTATAACTCTAGCTATACTATGCCAAATAACTTAATTCTTGTTCTTATGTACTCCTTGGTAAAGTGAGGAATTTGAAAATGAAGAAGCAAGTTACGATTTCTTTCTTATGAACTTATATAACTTTTGGTAATTCTCTTTGGTGTAAAAACTCTGAATTTTTAGCCTCTATTTATAGGCATAAATGTGAGACATCATAATGGAGTGAAGAAATGAACAAAATAAACAAATAAAACTTATAAACATAATTAAACATAAACTAGTTAATGACTAACTTGTATACTTCTCAAATTCATAATTAATGCCTGAAAATGAGCTCTGGTTGAGATCACAATCGAAATCTCAATAATCAGACCTTACTGTCGGTCACATGACCCGTGTGGCATGTCACACGACTCGTGTGACCTCACACGACTCGTGTGGCTAAGGTCACACGACTCGTGTGACCTCACACGACTCGTGTGGCTAAGGTCACATGACTCGTGTGACTCAACACGACTCGTGTGAAAAATCCGAAGCTAACTATCCTTTTCTTCTCCTCCCACACGACTCGTGTGCCTTGTCACACGACTCGTGTGGCTCATTCCACACGACTCGTGTGACTTGTGCCTTGAACAAATCTTAATTTTGAACTTATAACTGAATACTTGGCCTTGAAATTAGTTAAATCTTGGAACTAAAACTGGCACTTTATTAATAATTGAATGTATATATATATATATGTATATACTTAAAATCATAAGTTAAATAAAATGTGTTATACATTAAATATACCAAGTTACCTCAAAGTCATAGTTAGGTCTGTAAACGAGTCGAGTCGAGCTCGAGCTCGAGCTCAGGTCCTTAATGAGTCGAGTCGAGCTCGAGCTTAGGTTGCTCGAGCTCGAGCTCGAGTCCTTAATGATTCGAGTCGATTTCGGTTCGATAAATAAACGAGTCAGAAATGGAGTTCAAGCTCGGCTCGTTAAGGTCTCGAGCTCGACCGTTAATGCGTCGATCTCAAACTTTAATGAGTCGAACTATAGAAAATTACATAAAAATTCTCTTTTCGAGCCTCATCGAGTTGAGCTCGCCAAATAAGCATTGGATGAGCTTGAGCTCGACTCGTTATGGCCTCGAGCTCGGACAGAACTCGAGCCTTAACGAGCCGAGCTGAGCCAGGTTAATTTAACTTAACAACACTAGTCCGAGTATACAGTGCTAACAAAGACTCGTAAATGCATAAAATCACATTGCCATGAGAACATTCGGGCATTGGTGTCACCCTCTATGTTAATCTCACTACGGGCACAGGCTAACGCCACTATGACATAGAAGGGCAATCTGCTCACTTCGGCAACGACCATAGATGTACAAAGCTTCCTTCTTGACGATCTCGCTGCACAAAGTGTAAATGGTTGCCTCCCATAGGCAGCTCGCACCGTCCAAATAGTCAGCAACTTTAGAAGTAGACATGTCACGTGTCATCCTGCATGTGGTAGACCCTCTAAAAGCTCACCACATGTCCATAAAAATATTATTATTATTTTGTTTTCTCCTCCTGTAAATAGTCATACCTTGTTTTGGAAAAGATCATCGAAAAATCAACAGAAAAATCCTTTAAGCTATCAATATCATAAAAGTTACGGGCGTGTTTGTTTATAAATTATTTGAATTTATGCTAAAAACTCTGACTTAACTTGAACTCAACTACATTATCCTAACGTCTCATAGTAGATCACAGGCTGAGCCTTGATTCAAGTAAAGTTTTCTCTTTGAGAGGCCTACGTTCCAGAGGTAGCAGAAAAATGGTTGGCTTAAATACCAACAACTACGTGGCGTGATCTTTACGTTTAATGCGTTATTCATCTACTTACATAATTTTAAATAATCATCACTTCATATTATTTTTCTTCTACTTTTTTATTAAATCAACTTTAATTATTTATTGTAGATATTATTTATTTAATTAATTTTAAATATTATTTTAGTCGATAATTTTTATGCATTTTTATTTTTTGGTCTTGTATCTATATTATGATTTTTCCGGTTACCTATGAAGTGGCATCTACCATTTGTCCGTTAGCACACGCTAACTCCGTTTTCCGATCGATGGAGAAGGGAAAAACAGACAACCTGTGGCTCTTCAAATCAATTTTCTCTAAAAGGAGCAATGGCAGCGAAGAGAGTGCCGACGCCCATGCCGCTAACGAGAACGTCCCTATCTATTTCTTGTCTTCTAATGCTAACTCCGTCGCCTTTCGTTGCTCCAAGTACATTGAATTTTCCAATAATGTTTGCAGACACGTACACACAGGCACACCATTTTGATTGCGTATGGGATCCATTCAATTTATCCTGGTCTAATGGATTATCTCTTTCGATTAAATAGTCTACACAATCTTGCTTTTTATCAAGTAGCTGATTCTCATGGCCCCAGTAGGAAATTAATGTGACAGAGTCGAATAGAGTGATGTTTCGATGCTTGTAAAGCTGTAATGCTTAAGGAGTGATGGTGGACTAGGTCAGTTTCACTGTATAGTGTATGCACTACTCTGACCATCCGTAATCCTTGTCCTATGTCAAATATTGTGCACCATATAACAGTTATGATGATTGGCAGACATTGGATGATGCTTTTTTTATATTTCCTTGTTAGTTTGATGATTATAACATTGTGCTGAGTATGAGTTTTTTTTTTTATTTATTTTATTCTCACTGGCGTCTACTGGTTGTAGGATTCTTGGCATATCAACAGAAGAGTTACAAGAGCAATTTGATTTTGAGGTCCCTGATTACTTTAGGCAACCTCCACTACGTGCTAGGAACTTTGTGGAGTTTTGCTCGTATAAGGCACTACATATGGTTACATCACAACCCAATTATCTGAATGATAAGGACTTTTCCCGGCTGACATTTGATATGATGATTGCATGGGAGGCCCCTGGCGTTGATAGTGATCTCATTCATAGTGTAAGTTGGAAATGATCTTCTCCTTCTTCTTCTCCTCTTTTGTGGCTTGTCATGACTGTTATGGTGCTGCAGGAAACCGTTTCTTGCGGCAATCAGGATGTGGAGGGTGAGGATGGTTGGTCATTGTTCTATTCCAGTTCCACCAAAATGGCTGTTCAGGTAGTTTTATTATTTTAGGACACACCTATGGATTTAACATATCACAGTAATATGTTCCCTCAAATTATACTATAGGATTGTGTACAATGAAATGTCATATTTATTCAGTTATCTTGTTGACAACATAGGTTGATAACAAAAAAACTGTTGGGCCAGAGGCTTTTGCTCGAATAGCACCTGCCTGTCCAATTATTGCAGACATTACCACAGTTCACAATCTTTTTGATGTTCTGACAAGTTCTTCAGGTCCCCGGCTTCATTTTTTGATATACAACAAGTACATTCAGAGTCTTGAAAAGTATGATCATTATCTTCAGCAATTTTTTATGTAACTTATTATATACTTTTGCCCCATCTTTATCTGGAACTTGACGTAAAGCAGATCTCAAACGGTTGAGTTTAATTGCTTCCTATCAACTTATATCTAGTCAGCGAATTTACATTTTCCTTTTTCTTCTTCTCCACAACATTTTCTTAAATTATCTTACATTCATAATTCTGAGTTCTGATACATAAAAAGTCGCTAAATTAAAAATTCTGGTGGCCCTGTATTTCCCTTTTCATGCGTGGATAGAGTTAGATCCAGTTTCCTGTCTAGTTGCGTTGGCAAGTGTTGGAAGTTATGTTTGTTCCACAGATTAGTTATTGGACTATTATTGTGTATAAGTGTGCGTTGGACACCCTATTCCTTAGAGCTAGCTTTTGGGGATGAGTTCTACCTAAGCCCATTTATCATGGTATTAGAATCAGGTTTGTTTGTTTGGAAGCGATGTTTGGTTTGTGCTCGGCCCAATTGGTTTTGGCCCGCTGTGCATGAGGGCTGATGTTAGAAGTTATGTTTGTTCCACATATTAGTTACCGGGCTGTTATTGTTTATAAGTGTGGGTTGGGGAACCCTCTCCTTTTGAGCTAGCTTTTGGGGATGAGTTCTACCCAGACCCATTTATCACTAAGGACTTTAATCAGCACATTTATGAAAAGGGGTTTGTTTTTTTTACCTTCGTTTGCCATAGCTTTGATGCCATTTTTTCAGCATATGGAGAATACTCCTATATGATTGTAGCAGTTAAAAGTTTCTTAACTTTTGAAAAATGGTTCATGAACTTATATTTATGTACTTAATAGCTGGACTTGATAGAAGCATGATGTAAATGAGGACTATGCAGTTGAATACGTAGAGGCTTGTCGACCCGTATGATATATGTTCCTACTTTTTTTTTGTTAGGGTCGCAAAATTTATGCAAAATGCAGTGGGACCGCATGTCCTTTCCAATCTCCCACTGGCTGATGGTGAATTTATTATAGACGTAGATGGCACAGCTCCCACCCAGCCGGTTTTGCAACACATTGGGATGTCTGCATGGCCAGGTAGCTTTTATTTTCTAACTCAGAAGCTGATGGATACAGCTAAACTGGAAAAGACCATTGCCAGCTTTTGTTAAGACTAAGTTATGGACATATAAACAGAGAGAGCACATTAGGAGTCATAACTCATTTTTCCCAACCAGTTATATGATGACATTCCATGGAATTTTCATCCTTTTCTCACTGTGAATAAGACATAAATATACATGCTAAATGTCACGTAGTCCTGATCTGATTTTCAGAAAATTAAGTGTCTAATTTTCTGAATATTTTCATACAATTTTGTTGATTGCAGTTTTTGCTTCATTTGTAAAACATTTGTTTAATTTTAGCTTTAGCAGTCTTGATTTTATTTTTATTTTTTACTCTTTTATATTGATCATTTAACTTGTTCCAGGGCGTTTGACATTGTCAAATTACGCTCTTTACTTTGAGACTGGCGTGGGTTTATATGACAAGGCTGTAAGGTATGATTTGGCAACCGAAATGAAGCAAGTTATAAAGCCGGAACTAACTGGACCCTTAGGTGCTCGTCTCTTTGATAAAGCTGTGATGTACAAGTCAACATCCATGTATGTTCACTAGGTAACTGTAGAAAATTAGACTGCGAGAAATTTGAATGTCGCCTGACTCTATTCTTTTCTGTAGAGCAGAGCCTGTCTATTTGGAATTTCCAGAATTCAAAGGTTGCTCAAGGAGGGACTATTGGTTGGATATCTGTCTAGAGATTCTCCGTGCACACAAGTTCATCAGGAAGTATAATCTGAAAGAGAATCAGCAGTTTGAAGCGCTTGCTCGGGCAGTCCTTGGAATATTTCGGTTCCGTGCAGTTAGAGAAGCCTTCCACATTTCCTCGTCTAGTTACAAAACCCTGTTGTGTTTTAATTTGGCTGAGAGTCTTCCTGGAGGAGATATGATATTGGAGACCTTATCCGGTCGCTTGACACTTATAAGTTCAACTACTAGTGCTGGTTATCATGATTTTCGACAACGTTCCCCTAGCGCAAATAGACAGCAGTTATCTCCAGCTGCTCTCGTGACACTTATTAGGCTCAAAATTGTTTCATCACAAGATTCACAACAAAATAGTGAAGCAACATATCGCCAAGCTGGAGACATTGCTGTTGGTGAATCAAATCCCTTAGAAGCTGTCGTTAAGCAGTTGAAACAGGATACTGGGATGGCTGAAGCTGCTCAAGCAACTGTTGACCAAGTCAAAGTGGAAGGAATTGATACCAATTTAGCTGTGATGAAGGTGTCTTTCCTCGAATACTTAATGCGTAATTCATAATTCCGTTCTCCTAACTGTACCTTTTCGGTTGGATTTATGAAATTGCTACCTAATAGGATATTCTCATCAGTCATTATTGTCATAGTATGAATCTGCATACATGCATGACATACCTTTTTATGTTTACACTCCACCTTTATGTGTTACTCTAGCTAGAAAAGTAATTTGACGGTACATGAAATTTTCCAGTGTATGTCCTAGTTAAACATTTTGGTTTTGTCAGTATTGTTTAAGATTGTTAATATACAACTTCTTCCTTTTTTTTGTGCTTTGACAACTGTTCAGTGTTTATATGTAGGAGTTGCTCTTCCCTGTTATTGAAATGTGTAACCGGCTAAATCGTTTGGCTTCATGGGATGATCCCTACAGATCAGTGATATTTGTGTTGTTCTTCAGCTATGTGATAGTCAGGTACAAGAGTGTTATGTTTCCATTTTCATAGCGGCAGTAAAACTTTTCCTACCATGTCTGACAATCACCAACTCTTCATCTAAAATAAGAACCAATGGCTGGCGGCTATATTACGCACATTTATCAAATCTGCACTGTTCTTTGTATGGTCGCATGATCATGTGCTTGATCTTAGTCCCTAATAGCTGATTCTCAAAAATCAAAATTCAGTTGTTACTTTATAAGTGATCTAACTAACATCTCAAAAATTCAACATTATGAATTTCAGGGATTGGGTCAGGTACATGTTACCATCAATTTTCATAGTCTTGTCACTTGTAATGCTCTGTCGCCGTTACGCTTGGAAAAGAGTGCAACTGGAAGCATTCAAAATTGTAGGTCCGCCGAATAAGAATCCAGTAGAGCAGCTTTTAACATTACAAGAAGCTATTACCCAAACTCAGTCTCTAATCCAAAGTGGCAATATAACCCTTTTGAAATTACGAGCGTTGCTTTTTGCTGTTCCACCACAGGTATTATTACTTCTCTGCATATTTGCTGCTCGATTTAATTTTTGTAAAATTATTTCCTCAGGATGATTTACGATCCAAATTGTTTGTTTGTCAAAACCTCATGTTAGCATAGAAGTTAATACTAATGGTTATTGCATGTGTCATAAGCAATATTCTGAAAACCGGACCCGGCATGTACACCGGTCCGGTTTGAGGAATGGAACTGCTCAAGCCCGAAACCGGCTAAAGTTCAAACTGGCAGCGGTTTGTCCGGCTGGGCAGTCCTGTGCTGTAGCTCGTAAAGGAGAAGTAGTAAAATCACTTATATAGCTGGATTTTTTTGCTTGTTACTCCGATGTGGGATTTTAAGTTTTAACGAATAAAGAGTTGCTGAAATATTGGGCCGTGTGTTGGGCCTTACAATTTTGTCATATGAATAGTTTTGATCCTGTATGCATTTAAAGTCCAACAAAGGTCATGGTACTTGTTTTTTAGAATTTCCTTATATTGTTTGCTGAAATTTTCATATCACTTGTTTTTCAAATCAAAATGCATTTGTTCATTAATTTTGTATCATCTCATCACTTAAAATTATCAATTGAGCTAATTAATTTAATCAGAATAATTTTAAAAGACTAATTTTGCTTATTGGCCTTACTAATCTATCATTTGAATAACTTTAAATATATGGTGACAACTGATTTAATTTCTCGTCCATTATACTCACATTCATTTTTATGAAAATAATATTACTTATTAATATTATAATATCACGGTAGTTAAAATAGTTAGACTATTCAAGATATTTTATTATTTTTTCTTTTATTTATTAAGAAAAATATCACTAGACACTATAAAAATAATGATAAAAATATATACAATTATATATTATACATATAAAATAAATAAAATTTATATTTTAATTAAACCGGTTCGGCCGGTTCGACCACTGGTCCAACCAGTGAACCATTGAACCGGTAGCCTCACCGGTTCGATGACCGGTTCGGTTTTCAGAACATTGGCTGTAAGTAGGTTCCATTCTTTGGTGATGTAAGAAAATTGGTTTTGTATCGAGATTATGACTCCATTTTTCAGATGTATTGAAAGTAGACTGCCTGATTAATATTATTTTTTGGACTTTTCAGGCAACAGACGAGCTGGTTCTCTTGTTGGTGGTAATGGCCATAGTTCTTGCTTTTGTACCAACAAAGTATCTGATATTAGTTTTGTTTTTAGAGGGTTTCACAAGGAACATGCCATTAAGAAAAGAAAGTAGTGAAAGAGGGGTGAGACGGTTGAGGGAGTGGTGGATCCGGATTCCTGCAGCTCCCGTTCGGCTTACAAGGCCTGATGACAAAAAGAGAAAGTAAAACACGTATAGTTTTTCCAGCCTGAACCCTGATTGAGATTCCATTTGATGTATTTAAATTTCTCACCATGAACAAAATTTGCTAAAATGATTGGTTGAGATGCAGGGGTACTGAATGGCGTGCGCTAGATTTCGTAGGCTTAGAGCATCTCCAATGGTCTTTCCATTGCTGCCACATGACATAAAAAATCTGACGTGGCCTGAAAAATGTCTAGAAGGCTTTCTAGATGTAGAAGTCCTTCTAAACAACTTCTATTATATATTATATTATTTATTCAATTTATCTTTCTTCTCCAACCAATTACAATTTTACACATCACAAATGACACTACAATTAACACTAACCATTGGAGACAAAAAAATTTAATTCCCTTTCTCCATGTTATACATAACAATCTCCATTGGAGATGCTCTTAGGTGAATCTCCACATTTTATATTTTGGAATGGAATGTAATATTGCAGTTATGAAGGCTGATTGTGTTGGTTTATATACTAAAAGTTTGGCTTTACTACGAGTTTATTTTTGTTTGAAGGAGAATCAACAGTTCATGATAAGTCGAAAATATATGTTTCTATTATAGTAAAATTTGGACTATGTGTTGGATATTTGTGCTTAAGTGACGTGTTTTCGACTTTATCATGTGTCTTCGAGTAGAAACTACCTTTGTTGATATTTTTGTGCAGTTAGATCGCATGGTGCACATATAACCAACATGGAAGCACTGGGTTTTGTTTGAACATGGCCATGTCAGTATGGGCGGACAGTGCGTAGCTTATTATTTGGACGTGGGCCCGTAAACACTAAGCCCAATAGAATTAAAAGTCCAACGATAATTAAAGATGAAGAGATCAGACTTTGAAACCTAGACACTACGTACAGTAGCCGCAAGGAACATACAGAAGAGATCTTCGAGCGGCATCTTAATCCCTCACTTCTCTTTCTTTATATTTTTAATTATACTTTTGCTAGATTTCATGCAAGCCCTGCGCGGCTAATTATCTTTTGCTACGGTTGAATACGATTGAAACCTCGAACTTAATACTGTGAGATCTAATTAGTTTTTATCTATTAATTCATATTTCGTATTAATTGTTTTGTGTGTTTATGTTTATGATTTTGTGTTAGGATCGTAGCCTGATCAACTATTGTCTTGTGCACTTAATCTATTGCTTGGTAGATATTGAGTCGGATTTAGATAATTTATCTATCGTAAGAAGCAACTAAGTGTGGTGATTGACCGGATTTAGGCGTTATCATTCTTAGGCAAAATAGTTATACAAGTTAGCATTTGACGGATTAGTTATTTGTTGCTTGTGTTGTCGGGCTCTACTTCTTAATGCTATTGCTAGGATAATTTTACACGATGTTTGGAATTGTCTAGTAATAAGGGTTGTGTAGAAGGATTTATTTTGCATAGCCAATTTAGGAGTCAGAATTCATCATTCAACGGCATCTGCGTATTTATGAATTGATAATATTTGCATCGAGGATCAATAGAATAATTCGGGGTGGAAATCAGTTCAACCGGAGCACTTTAGCTATATATTCATCTTCATGTTGCTGTTATTTTTGAGTCTCTTATTTAATAATCTTTTACCAATACTCTCTTTATTTTCTTGTTAATTAGACAATTAGGATTATAAATCATATCTCCCCCATTTTAATCACATAATTAAAGTCATTTGATTAAATCATTCCCCGTGGATACGATCCTTGCTCACGCTACTACATATTGTTAAGCAAGGTTAATTTGGGTGCCTACGACAGCACGACTAAATTTTGGCGCCGTTGCCGGGGAATTATTTTAATTAAATCTTTGATTGTTTGATATTATTATTATTATTAT
This sequence comes from Striga asiatica, assembly GCA_008636005.1. Classification (NCBI taxonomy): domain Eukaryota; kingdom Viridiplantae; phylum Streptophyta; class Magnoliopsida; order Lamiales; family Orobanchaceae; genus Striga; species Striga asiatica. Next base: position 87,304 of record BKCP01007260.1, on the reverse strand, counting down.
TATTATTATTATTATTATTATCATTATTTTTTTTTATTTTATTTTATTTTATTTTTCTCTTGTCTTTTCTCAGCTATCTTTTACTTCTCTAACAGCTTGGTTAGTTTGATTTTTATTTTCTTGGCAGTTGATGATCGGGACGCGTTCGAGTATTCCCGAAAATATTCAATTCGACCCAGAAATTGAGAAAACAGCTAAGAGGTTGAGAAAAGAAGCAAGGCGGAGGGAAGACCCTATAGACAAGGGAACACTTACCAGCTTATTCGAGATTGTCAGTGATTCGGAAGAGGAATTAGAAGAAAAGGACTTGGACGTGGTCCAGATGGCGAATGCGAATAGAACATTAAAGGAGCTGGCAGCTCCTAATTTGGATATTCAACCCCTTTGCATTTCTTTCCCTGCTATAGATGATAACATTACTTTTAAATTGAAATCTGGGCTAATTCATTATTTACCTTCGTTTTATGGTCATGCAAGCGAGGACCCATACAAGCACTTGAAGGAGCTTCACTTGGTTTGCACGAGCATGAAGCCGACGGGTATCACAGAAGAACAAATCAAGTTCCTAGCCTTCTTTTTTTTATTGAAGGATGCGGCTAAGGATTGGCTTTACTACCTTCCGTCGGGCTCAATTGAAACATGAGAGGTGATGGAATGACTTTTCCTAGAGAGATACTTTCCGGCATCCCGAGCTGCCAACATACGTAAGGAGATATGCGGGGTGCGACAATTACATGGAGAGAACTTATACGAGTATTGGGAGCGTTTCAAGAAACTGTGCGCGAGCTGCCCGCAACATCAAATTAGCGAGCAACTACTGATCCAATATTTTTACGAGGGCCTGGCATTGATGGACAGGAACATGGTTGATGCTGCAAGTGGTGGAGCTCTTGTCGATAAGACACCGGCCGAAGCGAGTCGTATAATTGCCACCATGGCGGCTAACTCACAACAATTTGGCACCCGTAACGATGTGACACTTAAAACGGGGACGGGAGCAAATAACTCTATTGTAGAGGAAAAGCTAATGGAACTGACAACTTTGGTGAAAAAATTAGCTACTGGAGGAACCAAGCCCGTGAAGCCTTGTCGAATTTGTGCTACCACCGATCATGATACCGACTCTTGTCCCGTGATTGAAAATGAAATCGAGGCACATGTAAATGCGGTCGGTACAAATGGGAACTTTCCCAGGAAGCAGCAATATGATCCATTCTCAAGTACATACAATCCGGGTTGGCGTGATCACCCAAATTTGAGGTACGGGAACTCGTTTTACCAACAGCCCGGTCCGAACCATGGTGGGGGTTTCCAGCAACATCCCCCTCAATTATTTCGCAGACAACCACCACCCGAACAGCCCCCGAACCCTGATTCTGGCACCTCGTTAGAAGACATCGTGAAGCAACTTGCCTCCAGTACTCTCCAATTCCAAAAAGAAACCAAGGTGAGCATCCAAACCCTTGAAACTCAAGTAAGCCAGCTCGCGACCTCTGTGAATCGGTTGGAGACACAAGTTAGTGGAAAGCTCCCTTCTCAACCTGAGGTAAACCCTAAGAATGTGAGTTCCATGATCTTAGTAAGTGGCAAAGAGTTGGAGCATATAAAGGAAAATTCACACGCACAGTAGTTTGAAGCAGCAGGTTCGGATAACCAACATGGCCATGTCGCTGACCATGTTCATAGTAAAACTGAACTGGATATAGAAACTGACTTGGGAGCAGAAGAGAGGAACAAGAAGGCAAAGAAGAAGCCGACCTATTCCGAGTACAAACCAGAACCACCCTTCACACAGGCATGGGTTCGACATGAGAAAGACGGGCCTATCCGAGATATTTATGAGACGTTTCGAAGATGCGAGGTGAACATCCCATTGTTAGATGCCATCAAGCAAGTGCCTCGCTATGCAAAATTTTTGAAGGAGTTGTGCACCGTTAAGCGTAAGCAGCAACTCAAACGCCGTGAGAAAGTTAAGGTAAGTGAGAATGTCTCTGCTGTTTTGCAACGGAAACTTCCCACGAAATGCAAGGACCCAGGTATGTTCTCAATTCCTTGTGTCATTGGTGGAATGCATTTTGAAAGAGCTATGCTAGACTTGGGAGCTTCTATTAATGTAATGCCATATGCAATTTATAGTTCTTTGAAGCTCGGACCTTTATGTCCAACTGGGGTAGTCATTCAATTGGCGGACAGGTCCAATGCGTTTCCGAAGGGTTTGGTCCAGGAAATTCTTGTTCAAGTTAAAGACCTGGTTTTTCCAGCGGATTTTTATGTTCTTGATATGGAGAATAACAATGCTGTTACTTCTATTTTACTTGGAAGACCTTTTCTAAAAACGTCTAAGACCATGATTGATGTGCATAATGGAATTCTTAGCATGGAATCTGATGAACAATTAATTAAATTTAATACATACAATTCTATGAAATATCCTGGTGATGATGAATTCGTACTCTCTGTTGACTTGGTTGATGATTTGGCTCAGGAATTTTTTTTATTTTCAGAGGATAATACAGTGGGGGACGCCATTGGCAATTTAGCAGACAACTCACTACCTAGCATTGCCCCAGGTCAAGCCAATGAATCAGACAAAAACGTGATCATGGATGATGGTTTAGAGACCAATGCTAAAGGTGAGTTTATTGGTATTTGTTCTTTCGATACTAACGAAAAATCTCCACCCTCTATTTTGCAGACACCCGTCAAAGAACTGAAGCCCTTGCCCAACCACGTCAAGTACATATTCCTGGGAGAAGAGAGCACATTTCCAGTGCTCATTTCGAGTAAGCTTACCAAAACTCAAGAAGACGAGCTTGTGAAAGTTCTCCAGTCACACAAGCAAGCGTTGGGGTGGACCATCTCGGACATAAAGGGAATAAGCCCCTCAATTTGCACGCATCACATTTTATGGGAAATAGAAGCTGAACCTGTTCATCAACCCCAACGCTGCTTGAACCCGGTGGTGTTGGATGTCGTGAAAGCTGAAGTCCTGAAGCTTCTGGACATGAGTGCAAGCGGTGAGCATAGGAAACTACAATTTCAAGAATTTGAAGAGATGAGAAATGATGCCTATGAGAGCACTAAGATCTACAAAGAGAAGACGAAGACTTTTCATGATAAGCTGATTTCGAGAAAGCAATTCGTGGTAGGGCAAAAAGTTCTCTTGTACCAGTCCCGTCTTCGACTGTTTCTAGGGAAGCTACGAATGCGATGGAAAGGACCTTTTGAAGTCAGCAAGGTCTGTACGCATGGGGCAATTGAGATTCGGAGTCCGTCGAGCTCGAAGCCTTTTATAGTCAACGGACATCGACTTAAGCCATATCATGAAAATTTTCAACCCGAGCATGAAGAAAGAATGGGTCTCGAGGAAAACTCTTAAGCAGTTTGAAAAAAGGAAAACTCTTCTCGGCAGCTCCACTTGAACACCATCTTCTTCTTAAGCAGTTTGAAAAAAGGAAAACTCTTCTCGGCAGCTCGAGCAATGAATCTGCTCAAGCCCGCAATCCTTCCCGTTAATACTTGGACTTCTCTAATGTTCGCGGTGGAGCCATGTCGAGTATGGCCTTCACTTTATCCTGGTTCACCTCAATTCCTCGTTCCGTGACCATGTAGCCCAGAAATCGTCCTGCTCTTACTCCAAAGGCGCACGTGCTCGGGTTCAACTTCATCCCAAACGCCCTAAGGGTGTTGAAAGTTTTCCTTAAGTCGTCTGGGTGTGAAGTCGAGGATTTACTCTTCACCAGGATATCGTCAACGTACACTTCCATATTCCGGCCGATTTGAGGTTTGAACATTCGATCCATCAATCGTTGGTAGGTTGCTCCTGCATTTTTGAGGCCAAAGGGCATGAAGACATAGCAATATGTCCCCTTGCCCGTTACAAAACTCACTTTACTCTGATCCTCCGGTGCCAAAGGAATTTGATGGTATCCCTGCGACGCGTCCATCATGCTCAACAACTCGCAGCCAGCTGTGGAGTCGACTAGCTGATCGATCCTAGGCAAAGGGTAATGATCCTTAGGGCACGCCAGGTTCAAGTCGCGGAAGTCGATGCACATACGCCACTTGTTCAATGCCTTCCTCACCATAACTGTGTTAGATATCCATTCGGGGAATTGGATCTCCTTGATATGTTTGGCCTTCAGCAACTTATCCACCCCGACTTCGATTGCTTTGTCGATTTCAGCGCCATGGTGCCTGAGTCGCTGCTTCACAGGTTTTCTGAGGGGGTCGACATTGAGTTTGTGTTCCATCACCTCTGGGTCGATTCCAGTTAGCTCTTTAGGCGAGAAGGCGAATATATCCCTGAATTCTTTCAACAATCCCACCAACTGTTCTCGCAACTCGTCCTCCAACTCTCTCCCGACTTTGGTGGTTTGGTCCTTTGACTCTCCTATTTGAATCTCCATCAGTTCGCCATGGGGCTCAAGGTCACTCCCTCTCGACCTTTTCTCACTCGTCATTGGTCTCTTGCCCTCTTTGACCTCAGCTCGTTGATTGGTTTTGACCGCGATTTGGTAGCATGTTCTTGACAACTTTTGATCTCCTCGAGCTTCTCCCACTCGATCTCCTACGGGAAACTTCAGCTTCATGTGATAGGTCGACACAACTGCTTTAAATGCGTTGAGCGCTGGTCTCCCCAGAATCACGTTATAAGCCGACTCGACATCAACCACAACAAATCTCACCATTTTGACTTTCCTCAAGTCACCTTCCCCTAGGACGACAGCGAGCATGGTTTCTCCTAGGGGAGCGACTTCAGAGCCGTTGAATCCGAAGAGTGATGTATGTAGGGGCGTAAGCTCAATGTCCAGCTCCATCCTTCTGAGGCATTCATAGAAAATTACGTTCACTGAACTCCCTGTGTCGACAAACACCCTTTGCACTTCGTATCCTGATATCTGCGCCGTTATCATCAAGGCGTCGTTATGCGGCCTCTCGACTTCACCAACATCCGCCGGTCCAAAGTTCATTACTGGTCCACTCTCCTCGACTTGTTGCACCTTGACTTTCGCATATCGGCCCCGAGCATAGGCCTTTCTCGCCCGATTGGAGTCTCCATCAGTCGATCCTCCAAAAATCATGTTAATGACTCCTCTTTTTGGTGGGAGTTCCTCCTTTTCTGGCGATCTCGCCCTCTTGCGAGGACTCTTACTTCGTTCTCGTCTCCTGCTCGTCCTCTCTCGGTCCTTGTATATAAATTCCTTTAAGTGGCCCGCCTTTATCAGCCTCTCAATTTTGTCTTTCAAGTGCCGACAGTCGTCAGTGTTGTGCCCATAGTCTTTGTGGAATCGACAGTATAGGTTGCTTTTGGGCTTCAAAGGTCCATCTTTCCTCGTCCGCGGCCATCTCATCACATCGTCGCGGATTTCCCTCTCCATGACTTCCAGAATTCTCGCATGGGGAGCCGACAAAGGTGTGTATTGAGTTGGTCTCCATCCCCTAGACCTGCCTTCACCCCTATCGGCTCTCGGGGATCCCCTTCTATCTCCTGTCGACTGGCCCTTCTTTTCCTTCTTGTCGTCCCGACTGTCGGTTTGAGACATCTTCACGCTTTGCAAGTAGTCGGCTTCAGCCTCCTCGACATTCATGTATTTGGCGCATCTGCCCAGCACGTCGTCGAAACTCCTACCAGGTCGTTTGGCCAAGGAGTTCTTGCACAATCCTGGTAGCAGTCCTCTCGTCAATCCCCCCGATTTGATTTCCTCTATCGCCGTTGGGCATTCGACGCACGCCTTTGTAAATCTTGCCACATATTCCCGCAACGACTCGCCTTTCTTCTGCTGCATGCTAATCAACGAGAGGTAAGATTTCTCTTGCACCCTCACACTTGCAAATTGGTTAAGAAAACTCGAGCTAAAACCGTCAAAATCTCTAATCGACCCGGCCGGTAACTGATGAAACCAGTCCTGGGCCGACCCTGTCAGAGTCGTCAGGAAAGCGCGACATTGCACGGGGTCGCTGTAGCGATGCAGTACTGCCATATTTTTGAAACTCCTTGTTGATATCCGACTTGATCACAAGATTGAAGACGGAGATTAATTGTTTTATTGAAAAAATACTCTCTTAAGACAGGTCGGTATTAATTAGAATTAATTATCGACTTCTGAAGAATAACCGACTTCCGAAGATTTCAAAATAACCGACATCTGAAACAAATGCACGTAAACCGACTCCAGTCCAAACCGACTATCGCAAAGTCCAAATATTCTAACAGAAAACAAAGCTGGAAGCATCTGATTGGACCAACGAAAGGAAAAAGCAATCATTGATGTTTCCCACCGCTTAAAGTGAAGCAGCTCAACATTAAATGTATCTTTATCCATTTCGAGCAAGAAGACAAAAATTACCGTACTATAAATAGCAGAATTTATGATAGTACGAGGATCTTTTTCGAACACATGGTACATGACTTGTAATGATCTCGGTTTTCAACAATAAAACCGACTTCTGTACTCTTGTGATTATCAAATAAAATCCAATTTAACACTTATCTCAATCATCTGCACATCCGCTGTATTTAATTTCAAGTTGTTAATTCTAGACAACAACAGATTGGCGCTAGAAGGAGGGCGGCCTGAACCTTCGATCAGTTGATTGTCTGAGAGTTTAATATATAACAAGGATGTCAAATTCTGGGAGAAATGAACGAAATCCAGATACTGGAGTCAATCGTTACCCAACTCATACAACTGGAAATTCAGCCGTGCCATCTACATCAATTGATTATTCCGTTTTGTTTCAAGATCCAGAGTTCTTGAAAAATTTAACTGATTTTATGGCACGAACAAGAATAGAACCAACCGCAGCGGATAATCCTCAAACTCATCCTTCACCAGTTCCACGAAGAAATGATATTCCCGCTGCGTCACATACAACTTCTCATCCACGCACACATGAGTCACAACATGACGTTGCATCTCAAAACTGTGGAGTAGTTCCTGTGCAAACTCATATTCCAGAAGCAGTTCGATCGGAGGCCACTGCAGAAAGTCATTCTGGATGTCGACCACGACAACCAGCTCCTTCGTTACCAGAGACATTACAACACAATCAACCGTCTGATTTGCGACGAACTCTTGAACAAAATCATATTCGTCGTGAGCAAAATGAGTTACGTCGTCTAATTGAAAGAAATCGTTTAAGACGTGAATCTGAGGAGCTAGAAATGTTAAGAAAAAGAATTGCTGAGTTAGAAACTCAACAAGATAACCATGAGGAATCACAACGACAAATTCCAACAATGGAAGGGACGTATCAAGAAGTTGAGACTTCTTTAGCCCCTCATTTGACCAGGGAACCTCTTCCAACCAAGGTAAAGGTTCCACAAATCGATTTATATGATGGAACTTCCGATCCTGATGCTCATCTCGGTCAATATACTTCATGGATGGATCTACATGGGGCAACCGAAGCCTTTAACTCGGATGTTTTCATTAACTTTGGGACCTCGAGCTCAAAAGTGGTACCATTCCTTACCTCGGTGTTTAATCTCTACATGGCAACAATTGAGAACGGCTTTTCGATCTCATTTTATTGGGGCTCGAGTTTCTCTAATTCCCAAAGAATCAATTGCAAATATTGTGCAAAAAGACGATGAGAGTGTAAAGGACTATATTACTCGGTTTAATGAACGTATACAGAGTATGGAACAATGTCATCCCGAGACGTTGTTAGTCACAGCTATAGCTGGATTGAAGCCAAATTCATTGTTCCGTTGGAGTATCTGTCAGAATAAACCGACTTCGTTTCAAGACTTCTTGGTCCGAGCTCAACAACATATTATAGCCGAGGAATCAATGTCGGTTCCAAATATCGACTTCTCTTCACCTAAGTCGGATGTCGGACAAGAGTCGAAGAAGAAGAAAAATAAATTCTTCAAACCAAATAAGTCTCGATTTGGGAATCCTAAGATGCCCGAGGTGCAAGAAGCTAGAACTAAATATCTTAATGAAATCAAATCTAGCTATCAGGCAGTTTTCTCGGCAGGAGCAGCAACCATATTTGAAGAACTGAAAGGGAAAGGAATTCTTCCTGACCCTCGGCCTGTGCGAACTCCTGAAGAAAGACTTGATAAGACAAGATATTGTTCATACCACAAGTCGCCAGGCCATAATACTGATGAATGCCTCGGTTTACTTTCTGCCTTACTGCGACTTATTGGGCATCCTCAAGTCCAAAAGTTTGCCAAAAATGTAGATTATAAACGAAAAGGAAGATTGTTAGATTTACCAGATGACGATGAAGACGAGGAACGAACAGTTAATCCAAAACGGGTGAGACCAAGTGATAAAGAAGTGTTCATGATGAGCTCAGAAGAGAATAATTCATCGAAGAATACTGAAATGATGTACCGAGGAGGATACTATAATCCTGACAATTCTCATCATGTAACTCGGGTCAATAACAGTAGCAATACGTTGTTTGAATCACGGCGGCAGGTGAAGGCATACGCCCGAAAGGCTTATAATGCAGGAAAAACTGTTTTGACAACCGACCTCCGAGATAAGATTAACGCCCGAAATAATTGTCCCATAACATTCAATGTGGATGATGCTAGTTACTTCGCTCACCCGCACGCTGACCCCCTAATAATAACGGCACCCATTTGTGGTATACCGGTACATCGTATACTAGTAGATACAGGGGCGTATTCAAGCATCTTAATGTTACGTACATTTGAACAAATGGGAATTGATCCGGCCGAGTTGAAACCTTGTAAAGATCAAGTACAAGGCTTTAATGGTACGATTACATTAACCCTCGGTGAAATTACTATGCCAATTCGGTTTGGAATCCCTGGACAAGCTTCTAAAGTCATTATGGAGACATTCAAAGTGATGGATCTTAAAAATCAATATAATGCCATCATTGGAAGGACAACTTTGTACAAACTTCGTGCAGCCGTCTCGATCTTCCATTATGCTTTAAAATTTCCCACCAATTATGGAGAAGGAACTCATTATGGGGACCAATATGAAGCTCGTGGAATGGTATGGGTAAAGCCTTGGCATGAACCATGCGAACCAATGCATATGATAGAAAGTATCAAGAAAAATCAAGAAGACTCAACTCTCATCAACTCGGAGTCACACACTACCGAGATGGAACTTAACCCAACAAAATCTAGTAATGACTTGACTTGTGATCGTGGAAAACGTCCAGGAAAAGAGCCAGTTAAAGAAGAAGATGAACTTGATCCTCGAACTCAATTTAAGGAAAAGAATAAACTTGATCGAGCAGAACCATCTGAAGGTATTGAAACAATTTATGCAGATGATCCGATTTGTAAAAAACCGTTGCAAATTGGAGCGAGTCTTCAAGAACCGATACGAAATCAGCTCATTCAGTTCCTCAAGGCCAATTCCGATGTATTTGCCTGGAAACATGAAGATATGAAAGGAATTGATCCAAAGGTTGCTTATCACCGACTAAATCTGGATCCAACGATCAAACCAGTGGTCCAAAAGCGGCGCAAACTTGGTCCTGATCGACAAAAGGCTCTTGAAGAAGAAGTTCGAAAGTTAATCTATAATAAGTTTATTCAGGAAACAAAATATCCGACTTGGGTATCGAACCCTGTTTTGGTGAAGAAGAGTTCTGGTGCATGGCGACTTTGCATTGATTTTTCCGACTTAAATAAAGCCTGTCCCAAAGACAGTTATCCATTGCCACATATCGATTATATGGTGGATGCTACCGCTGGACATGAATTAATGAGTTTTATGGATGCCTATTCAGGATATAATCAAATTCCCATGGATCCTGGAGAAGCAGAGCATACATCTTTTTATTCAGCTCGAGGATTATACTGTTATACCATGATGCCGTTCGGTTTGAAAAATGTTGGGGCCACATATCAAAGATTGGTTAATAAAATGTTTACCAAGCTTATCGGTCAAACAATGGAAGTTTATGTCGACGACATGCTTGTTAAGTCGGTTCGTGCAGCCGATCATATTAATCACCTACAAGGGATGTTCGACATCTTAAGAGAGTATTCCATGGTGTTAAATCCGAAGAAATGCACTTTTGGGGTTGGTTCTGGAAAATTCTTGGGATATATTGTCACTCGACGAGGTATCGAAGCAAATCCCTTGAAGATAAAAGCCATTATAGATCTGACGCCTCCCACGTCGGTTAAAGGTGTCCAAGCTCTTACTGGCCGACTTGCTGCTTTAAATCGGTTTATATCAAAGTCAACAGACCGATGCAGACCCTTTTTCGAATCCATAAAGAAGGGAAAACGTTTTGGGTGGACCAAAGAATGTCAACAAGCCCTGGAAAAGATAAAAGAACACTTCTTCAAATCCCAACTTTACAAAAACCGATACCTGAAGAAATGCTATTCTTGTACTTGGGAGTAAGTGATTCCGCTATCAGTGCTATTCTTATTCGAGAAGAAGGACATCAACAATATCCAATTTATTACATTAGTAAGGCTTTACATGAGGCTGAGTTGCGATATCCACCGATGGAGAAATTAGCATACGCACTTATCATCGCAGCCCGGAAATTACGTCCTTATTTTCAAAAGCATTCAATAACGGTACTTACTTCCTACCCTTTGAAGTCAATTTTACATCGACCTGACACATCGGGAAGACTGATCAAGTGGGCCATTGAACTCGGTCAGTACGATATTCATTATAAACCGAGAACTGCGATTAAAGCCCAAGTTTTATCTGACTTTATTGCCGAGTTTACTCCTGCAATCGAGACAATTAATTGTGATCAATCATGGACTTTATATGTTGATGGTTCATTGACTCAACATCGAGCTGGTGGAGGAGTCATTCTGATAGATCCTCAGAACAAGATGTTTTGCCATTCTGTCAAATTTCTATTTCCGGCAACAAATAATGAAGCAGAATATGAGGCCCTATTGTCTGGACTAAGCCTTGCGGAATCCATGAACGTAAATAAGCTAAAGGTATTCTCTGATTCTCAGCTGTTGGTGAACCAAGTCCATGGAGACTTCGAAGTAAAAGAACCTCGATTGCTACCATATCTGATACTTGTAAAACAGAAGATGTCCCGATTTGATATTCGGTTAGAACACATTCCTCGTTCACAAAACATTCCGGCCGATGCTCTTTCTAAACTTGCTTCAAGTACTGGATTGGAGGATGTTGAGTATGTCCAAGTCGGTCATCAAGAAATACCTTCTGTTTCTCCTGCAGAAGTCATAAATACCGAGTTATTGAAATCACCGACTTGGATGACACCGATTATAACATACTTGGAAACAGGAGCCTTACCTCAAAATTCGAAAGAAGCTCGAGCTCTTCGAATTCGAGCAGCTCGGTTTACATTGGACAATGGGATTCTTTATAAACGGGGATATTCTTTTCCTCTGTTGAAGTGTTTAACTGAACAAGAATCGAAATATGTCCTTGAAGAGGTTCATGAAGGAATTTGTGGGAATCATAATGGTGCTCGAGCGTTGGCATACAAAATACTTCGACAAGGATATTATTGGCCGACTTTGAAGATAGACGCGATCAATTGGGTTCGTAAATGCACGAAATGCCAAATATTTGCCCCGAATGTTAATCAGTCTCCAGAATCCCTCAAGTCGATTTATAGCCCTTGGCCATTTGCTAGATGGGGAATTGACATAATCGGTCCACTTCCAACTGCAAAAGGAAATGTTCGATTTGCTATTGTAGCAGTCGATTATTTTACCAAGTGGGCTGAAGCTGAACCATTAGCTACTATAGCCGAACAGAAAGTTGTTGATTTTATTTGGAAATCGATCATATGTCGGTTTGGTGTACCGAGTTCAATTATAACTGACAATGGTCGACAATTTGAAGGAAAACGACTTGAGGCTTTCTGTGAAGAGTATCAAATAAAGCATTTCTTTTCTTCACCATATCATCCTCAATCCAATGGACAAGTTGAAGCAATTAATAAGATCATTAAAAATGGTTTGAAAATCCGACTTGAGGCAGCAAAAGGGGCTTGGCCTGAAGAATTGCCAAATGTATTATGGGCTTATAGAACGACAGTCAGTAATGCAACAGGAGAAACGCCATTTTCTTTGACTTATGGATCAGAAGCAGTCATCCCTGTTGAACTCGGATCTCCAACTTATCGAGTAATAAAGTTTCAAGACCAGACTAACTCGGAGAACTTGAAAGCTAACTTGGATCTCTTAGATGAAACTCGTCTTATGGCAGAACTCAAGAATGCTGCATATAAACAGAGAAGCGAAAGATATGTCAATTCAAAGATGAAGCCTCGATCATTTCTAGTCGGTGACTTAGTACTTAAAAGAATTACTGGGCCAGATCCGGGGCCTTTACAACCAAAATGGGAAGGACCATTCAAAATCAATCAAGTACTCCCGAAAGGTACTTATCGACTTGAGAAACCAGATGGACTTACTCTTCCATATCCCTGGAATGCTGTTTATCTGAAGAAATATTTTCAATGAATGTTCGTGATGTAAATAAGACTCTGTACACATTTTGATGAATATAATAAAATTGTGTGCTAAAGAGTCTCTTAAAAAGAACCGAGATATTTTAACTCGGTATACAATTAGTCTTTATATAGCCAAGCCTTTAACTTGGACAAGACTAATACTTGAAATTTTTGAAAGATATATCAAATTTAAGCCGAGCCTTATAAACTCGGAAACTTATATCTTTCTCGACCAAACTGATAACCTTCAAATAACTAAGTCCATTGACTTAGAAAGGTTATGGGCAAATTGAAATCTGAATTGGATTATCTTTAAATTCGAATCCTGAAGATTGATTTGAAATAAGATGAAATCCATATTTCCATCTGAAAAGGTGGTGTCCACTTGAAATTTAGTTTGGCCGACTTCTTAACACATGCTGAATATAAATTATGGATGAAGATAATCAAAAAGAAATTTTCATTCATACTAAATAAAATTATCCCTTACAATAAAAATAATGTGTCTCGACATACCGAAGACATAACAATAAAAAAAACAACAAAAAAACAAATCAAGTTAACTTTGCCGGGTCATCAGCCTTTTCGGCAACATCAGCTCCACTCTTATTTTCCGCTGCTTCTTCAGCATCCTCTTTTGTAATCCGATCATAAATAATGTAATAGCCCAGTTCTGTATTAATAAAAATGACACTTTTTAGTTCCCAGTTGAACTATTTCTTTTTATTAATACTGCTCGTCTTAAGTTCCGAGCCCAGTTATCAGCTATTCAATCTCAGTTATTAATTCCGGTCCATTTATTTTATTAATGGATTTTATTCAGTCGGAATTAGTTATTCCAGTTGACGAATAATCGAAACCGAGTTTGTTTCGATAAATCGTCCAAGTTTAGCCGTGTCCGGAACCGAGTTGTTCGGTCGCGAGTATCGCTCCTAGTTCGCGCCTAGCCAATTCTCGAGCCCTAGTTGTCTCGAGTCTTGTTCGAGCCCTAGCCATGCTCATAGCCTTACTTAGAATATTTCTAAGTATGAGATTATATTTGTCAAGCCTTGGATGTTATTCCCTCGGTCTAGTATACCGCACCTAGTTCGTGCGTGGCCCCGAGATCACTCGCGCCTAGGGTTCGCGAGTTCGGGCCAAAGCCGTGCCGAGTTCGCACCAAGTCATGACCAAGTATTGAGGGGATTTTCCTAGGTTTGGTGGCACCTAAGTGTGGCCATTTTTCAGCCCTAGCCAAGGGTTAGCCTCGGTTAAAGTGCATTCCAAGCCGGGCCATGAGTCGCGCCCTAGTACCCGCACCCTAGCCCCGCGCGAGTCAAGTATGGTGGCCCAAGTCATGGCCAAACACCTTTGGAATTTTCCTAAGTGTGGAGAACTCTTTTTCCAGCCCTAAGCATGTGGCATAATCGGCCCAAGTCTTGGCCATGTTTTTCCTAGTATTTTTCTAAGTGTTTTGAACACTTAAGTTCAGCCTAGCATGGGGATAATACTTGGGCCAAGTAATTCTCACGCGCAGCCCAGGACAGCAGTTCCCGCGCCCAGCTCGCGCCCAGGCCCCGTGCCGCGACAGCCCAGACAGCGCCCAGGGCCCAGCAGCGCCCAGGCCCAGCGCGGGCAGCGCACCAGCCCACTTCTTGGGCCCAATTCCATTAATTCCGGCCCACTTTCCTCATGACCCAAAAGTGGCGAGTAATTAGGACATAATAAGGGTTTAATTAAGCTTAATTAACCCTAATGAAGTTTAAGCCTTAAGCACTTTCAAGTGAGTCCAAATGTGGACATGTGCATGGAATATTTTAATGCATGTGTTGTTGGATTTGTCCCCCACTACCTCATGCATGGGACAAGGCCTGACCCAAGGCATATTTTAGTCCAAGATGCCCTGCAAGATGCTCCCAGAATCCGTGCCATACCTGTCCCCAAGGCTCCTCCATGTCACGCCAAGCCCTCACCCTCATGCATGCGCTTGTGATGTTTGGTGTTCCCCTTGGGCACCTTGTAACCTCCGTCCATTTGCACTACTTAAGGGATGTCCCCATCATTTCCCCAACTCTTGGACACCTTAAACACATAAGAGATAGTGAGGGAAAAGTTGAGAAACCGAGAGCAAGCCCAACCCTTTGCCGCGCGCGCGTGTGAGCCCGGGTGGAGGAGTTTGATAGGTGCACCTTGTTCCAGCCATTTTCTCTCGGGGCTCAGCCACTCCATAGTGTTTTGTGTATTTTTAGGAGTTCCCAGAATCCATCATTTGCAGCCAATAGTCGTTGGAACAAGTCAAAGCTCGAGGAGCCGCGTGTAGGCACTAGTGGCGGGCATCACCACCATTTTCGAGTTTGAAGGAGGTTAGCTCGTGACTTTCATTTTTCCTAGCTTATTCATGATAAAATAAGATTTATCATGTACAAAAATGATGCCATGCATGAGAAGAATATGGAGATTTGGATTTTTGAAGATTTAAGCCCTAATTTCGTAAGTTATGGTACATGCATGATATGGCCGAGATTAGTATCTTAAAAATCCTCAAAAATCATGAGTATGACATGGTTAAAACAGTTTCATGCTTTGAGTTCATTTGTTCGGTCAATTTGTTAAGTGAAATCGAGCCATTTTCACCCCCGAACCTAAGTATATGTGCATGCATGTATTGACCAATGTTCTAGCCTCATTAGCCATGATTTTTGATGTATATCATTCGGCCCTAGGTCAATTTTCATGTTGAGCATGTTCATTTTTGTGCCCTAGGGTGGCCTCGTGCCTAATCGGCCCTATAAGCCCACCACCAAATCCAACCGAGGTCCCTCAGTGACTTTTGGCATTTTTGAGCATTTTATGTCATATTAGGTTGATTTGGTTCAGTAGTCCCCGGCAAAGTTGCCGGAAGTTTGGCAAAGGACCGGCTAGGGTCACCAGCCGCGCCAGTCGCGCGTGCCGTGCCCGTGCCGCGTCGCAGGGGCCAGGCAGTGCCCCTGTCCGTGCCCGCGCCTAGCGCTCGCGAGGCACCGCAGTCCCCAGTGCACGTGACAGCGCCCAGCCGCGCCTGTCCGTGCCAGCCCGCGAGGTCTCAGCGCCAGTCGCGCCAGAGCACCTCCGACAGCGCCCGGCAGCGCTGTCCCAATGTCATGCACGCGTGATCCCGAGCCAGTCGCTCGTACCACGCGGAGTCGACCTCGGGTCGTGCCAGCAGCGCACCCGAGTGTCCAGTGCCGTGCTGTAGTGACCCCGAGTCAGGTCCAGAGGCCTCGGGACGTGCCCAGCAGCACGCCCGAGTAGTCAGTTAGCCCGGGACGTGCCCAGCAGCATGCCCGCGTGCCCAGGGTCGCCCGGTAGCACCCTGACAGCCCTAGCCGCGCCCGAGCCGCGCGAGTAGTGTCTGGCCACGTCCGTTCTCGCGCCAGTCGCACTCGGGTCGTGCCAGCCGCACGCCCAGTGCCCAGTCAACCCGGGTACGCGCCAGTTCCCGCGTCCCTCGTGCTCGACCGTGCCCAGCAGCACGCCAGCACACCCAGTGACTCTCGGTCGTGCCCAGCCGCACCTAGTGGCACCAGTCGTGCCAGGGCCCGTGCCAGCCGCACAGCCCGCGCCCAGCAGCGCCTAGTACCGTGCCCGGTCGCACCCAGCTAGTGCCCAGCGCCGTGCCATGGCCCCAGCAGGCCCGGCACGGGATCGAGCCCGGCCAGTCCGAGCAGCCCGTGACCAACCGGTCCAGTGTGACCCGGTGGTCCAACCGGGTCCGGTCCATCCCGACCCGGTTCAGCCAGTTAGCGAACTGGCCGGTTTAGCCGGCGGTTCGAGTCCGTTTTGGTTCGTGATTTTCGGTCCGAGTCTTATTCCGAAATTTAAGTATTTTTCCGAGCCAAACCAGATCAGTTAAGCATATCAGTATTATTTCCAGACTTAGAATTATTTCCGTGAACCCTTAGAGCGTTCCTTTATATCCGGATGAGTAATCTGATAGAGTAGAGCATCCTAGCATATTTTTGAGCATATGACGAGCATAGTACTTAGTATATTTGTTTGCTTATATTTTTTATGTAGCTTGAGGAGTCAGCTACCAGCACAGCCGCACTTACTCATTTTCAAAACCGATCAGGTGGGGACCCAGTCTGGATTATACATTGAGTTTAATAGTCGATATCACGTTCAGGTATGTATATGAGTTTTATCCACTTTGGGTTAAGGCCAAGTTTGCCTTCCCTAAGTTCTGGTGGTGGCCCAGTTTACCCTAGTTATACCATTAGAGTGTGCACACGGTTACCGGCCAGAGTGTTCCGGGAGTTACCGGCCAGAGAGTTCCGGGAGTTACAGTTTACTTATATATACCAGTTTGTGATATCATTATTAATATTGCTGTTTACTTTAGAATGGGTTTTTATGGAGTACAAGTGGACCGTACTCACCCCCACTTTATATTTTCAGATGGCAGGGTCGGCGGGCAGGCGTGAGTCAAGCTTTGGTGGTGGTGGTCGTGAGTTCCGCACGAAAGCTGTTCCCGGGACATTTGTTTAAACTGTTTGTAAACTAAATAATTCCACGCATTTCAGACTTCCGCTATGCTTGTGTTTATTTTCGAACATGCATGATGCTATTTTCAGACTTAAATAATTTAACCCGGTTCGCCAGTACGAACGGGTCCAGACTAATATGCATGATTCGTAAAAAAATATAAACCTGAATTCTTTAAGTCTAAACCAGTTGTTAAACCTAGGTTAAAGAAACGGGTTTTTAAGCAGAAAAGTCCTTAGCAGCATCCCGAGATAGTTTGCAAATGATTTCGAAAAATTTATAAGCGTTTCCGAAAGAGTTAAAATTTGCGAAAAATTGGCCCTAGTTAGCGGAGTGTTGCACATAATGCGGCTGATGATATCGAAGACTCGGTCTTCTTCAGCCTTAGTAGCTTTTTCAACCTCGGAGAGTGTCACCGGGATGTGTTTATCCAAAACGGTATCATCTCCATCAACTCTGGGCATCTCGGAAGCAGTTGGCTCGTCAGTTTTTTGAGATAACTCGGCGACTTTCCTCTCCAGAAACGCTATCACAGCCTTGCGCAGTTGCTCAGGAGTCATCTTCTCAATTTCTTCTTCCATATTGACCTCAGCTAAAGTCTTGACATAAATGTTAGCCAGTTCAGACTTCTTTTCTTTTTCGCCCTCGAGCACCATGTTGACGAAGGATCGACGCAGACGTGCTTCCCTTTCTCGGTCCGAGTCAGAAACTTCAGAACTTCTTGCTTCAGTTCCGATAGATGCAAGAAGACCCTCACAGAAGCTCTTCTCGTCTTCATCAGCTTCGATATGAGTAGTCGCAATAGAGGGGTTGAAGTTGTGACTCCTGATTTTATGAAGAAGAAATTGGCGAACCACTTCAATATCGTATAATCCATCATCGAATCGTTCAACAACCCAACGCAGATTAAGACATGTGTTCATCTCAAACTCTCGGTCTTCGTCGTCAGAGTCAGAGTCGGCCTTAGTCTTAAGTCTATTGGCATCAGCTTCAAGGATCCTCCCAGCTCGGAGACCATCATTATACTTCTCCTCTGCAAATTTAATTTTTTCCTCTTGAAGTCTATTAAGGTCGGCACGATGATCATTTCTGCTCTTCACCAAAAGCTCCTCAACCTCAGACCGACTTGCTCGAGTAACTTCATGCGCTTCTTGTTCTTTGCGAAGAAGGGATTCACACCGAGAAAGCTGCTCTTCAAGCATTTTGACACGTTGCTCGGAGGTGATAACTTGGCTCGTTAACTTCAGCACGTCGGAGTCAAGACTTGCTTTATCAACCTTCAGGGCTTCGATTTCACTCTGAGCGATTAGAAGTTGCTCGGACTGTTCAGTAATTTTGACGTGTAATTCTCTTTCCTTTGCTGCTGCTTCCTCTCTCAGAGATGCAAGAGCTCCATCTCTGAGTTCTAAGGTATGCTTTTTCTCGTCAACCTGCGTTGCGTTAAGTCTGAAATCATCTTCGGCCATCACTAAGCTGACGAGTGCACGGCCTAAACAAGCCTTGGTATACTTAAATTTGTACGTGCTCGGGAGAGAAGACACTCCAATTTCGGATCTCGGATCCCACACCATCATTGGGACCCGAGCTGCATCAACAACGTGACCGGGGAGCTCGACGGTACTCGATATCTCGGGAATCTCTACCGACTCAAAGGTTGAGAACCATTTCTCAACCGATTCCCGAGGTTGTTTAAAATTTAACACCCTTTCTTCATCAATGGGTAGAAAGGATCGATTCACCAAAGGCTCTTTCTTTCTCTTTCCTCGATCACCAACATCATGTTTTTTCTTCATTCGTTCTTCAGCGACTGGAATACTTTCTGAATGCCTTTTTCTTGACCGAGAAGCCGGAACTTCACGTTCTGCAATAATCTCTCGGCCACCATCGGGCTCATCAGAAGCAATTTCGATAACTGGCGGAACTTCCGCTGGAGTAGCCTCGATGACTGGCTCAACTTCAGGAAGATTAGCAATAGCAGCGGCGATAGCGGCCATAGGACCTGCTGCTGCAATAGCTAAAGGATCTGGTTGCGGTATTTCTGTAGCGACTGCCGATGTCGCACCATCACCGACATCGGTTTTCGGAGGATTCATGAATGGGTTATCCAAATAAGCTTTCACAAGTTTCTTGCGTCCCATTTCTGACAAACGTCGATCTTTACTTTTTCCAACTTTGGTCCGGAGATCTAAATTGGGACTTTTCTGGCGAAAGGCTCGAGCGTCACGAATGGTTTTAAAACCGAGAACTCCGATGAGCGGATAGTAGACTGCAAACATGAAACCGAGTTATTATAGCTTTCAAAAGCAACCGACTTCATATAAGATTGACAATTTATTTAAGTTTACCTGGTTAAAAACAACTATCAGAAATTTCGGGGCAAAGACCAGCAGCCTTCAGTCTTGTATCTTTCATAATCAGCTTGAAGTTACGTTGAGCCTTTTTCAACTTGAACAACTCGGTAATCCTTTCTTTCAGAGTTAAACTAAGTTCAAGTCCTTTGCTTTTGGCTGCAAACAGTAAAATTGCTGACCTGTTAGTACAAAAATGAAGGATGAGTTAGAATAAACTCGGTATAAAGAAAGAGAAGAAAACACTTACAAACTGCAGAGTTAATATTAATGGGAATCGACATCCCCTCAATTAAGGGTTTATTGAAATTCGGGGTCTGCCAATCCCCGCCAACCCAAAGCCAGTCTTCCTGGAACCCATGAAGAGAATCTGGAATTTCAGTAATCAAATCACCAATCTTGAATCCACTCTGAGGTCTTCCAGCACAAGCATAACAAATCAAAGGATCAGCTACTTGTCTGTCAGCGCATCGCCGAAATGAATAAAGACTCTTTAATTCTTCGACAGATGGCATGTCCCAACCCTTTTCCTTTAACAATACCATAAGGCCAATAATTCTTTTCCATGAATTTGGCGCTATCTGGCACAAGCCAATTCCCCAATTCCTCAAATAATATGTGATTAAAGCTGGGAGAGGAAATCTTAATCCTGATCTTAGCGAGTCGGCAAAAATACCAACACAACCTGGTGGGGGACAAGTAATTCTTTCACCCGGATATGGAGCGAATAACTTAACCGAGGAAGGAATGTAGACTTCCCCTCGAAGTATAACGATATCGGCGTCAGTCAGAATACTCGGTTCGCCTCTATATTCGTCAATTGCTTCGGGCCATCGACGTGGCGGACGCCTCCAATAATCCGACAAAGACATAGCACCATCTTCAACTATCTTGTCCTCCTTAATTATATCTCTATGTAAATTCAACCTTCGAACCAAAAGAGGATCCCATCGATAATATTCGAGAGGCAATTCCAAATCCTCGTCGGTAAATATTCTAACTTCGGAAACTGTACGGCTACTACTATCCTCGGCTTCAATAGACATCTTTTCCGAAATGGAAAAAGAAAAATAGCGGATCGGAAATTGATGAACAAGAAAACAGAGAAAATTAGGGCAAAATCTTACCGAAAATCAAACGTACTCAATTGATGGAGTAATGGAGAAATCACACAAGCTACGCGAAATGGATAAAAGAACGAGAATGAAGATTTCGAAAATTACAGGTGAAGAAACCCTTTGCAATCAAAATTGATGTCTATTTAAGGGTTGTGATTTATTACCGTTGGCAAAATCTGGAAACGACGCGTGTAACGGACGTGTCTTGAAGTGGTGTGACGTTACAGTAATTATTGATACACGTGGACATGTCTAGAAACGCCATGTCGTTACAAATTAGTATCCGTTGGACCCATTAAATGCGGGCACATCTTTTGAGAGCCGCCATGTCAGATTAAGTGTCATACAAGAAATTACAAGTACAGCAAAGTGTTCTCATGTCGGTAAACAAAGCGAAACAAGTCGGAATAGAGCAGAATAACAAACGACATCAGCAGCTATTCAACAAAGCTCCAAATACCTACTAATGTCGGGGGCCTCACTGTTGATATCCGACTTGATCACAAGATTGAAGACGGAGATTAATTGTTTTATTGAAAAAATACTCTCTTAAGACAGGTCGGTATTAATTAGAATTAATTATCGACTTCCGAAGAATAACCGACTTCCGAAGATTTCAAAATAACCGACATCTGAAACAAATGCACGTAAACCGACTCCAGTCCAAACCGACTATCGCAAAGTCCAAATATTCTAATAGAAAACAAAGCTGGAAGCATCTGATTGGACCAACGAAAGGAAAAAGCAATCATTGATGTTTCCCACCGCTTAAAGTGAAGCAGCTCAACATTAAATGTATCTTTATCCATTTCGAGCAAGAAGACAAAAATTACCGTACTATAAATAGCAGAATTTATGATAGTACGAGGATCTTTTTCGAACACATGGTACATGACTTGTAATGATCTCGGTTTTCAACAATAAAACCGACTTCTGTACTCTTGTGATTATCAAATAAAATCCAATTTAACACTTATCTCAATCATCTGCACATCCGCTGTATTTAATTTCAAGTTGTTAATTCTAGACAACAACACTCCTCAAATGTCGAGATGGATCTGTGGTACCGTCATACCATATGTTCAATTCTCTGAAGCCTTTGGGTAAGTCGGCTTTCAAGATCTGCAATGAGAATGGGTGCTCCTTTGTTCCCCTGCTCTTCTTTCCATCGACTCGAGCCTGTAAATTGCGAACCTGGGCTAATAATTGTTCTAACGTTTCATCCCTCGCTTGTGGATTGACAGTTCGAATGAAGGACTCTTCCTCGTCCACCCTCCTATTCTGTTGCACGTTCGACTGGGCTTGTTGCTCAACGCGGGGCTGTTGCTCAATTCGGGGCTGTTGCTCAATTCGGGGCTGGTTCTCGATTCGAGGCTGGTTCTCGATTCGAGGCTGCTGCTCGACCTGCGCCATCTGCCTCATCTGGGCAGCTACAGCCTCAGCGATCATCTTCTGCATTTCGCTTCTCGTCATCGTCAAGGTTTGCTCCTCGACATGAGGTTGGGCTTGCTCCGGTACCTCCTGTATCTGTTTCCCCTCACGTCGAGATATCTCCGTTGGCTCCTTCTCTCCATCTGGGTTAGGGTTTTGACTTGTTCCTGCCTGGGTCAACACTTGTAGCTTCACGCCGGTTGGAGTCACATGCGTTTCTCCGCCCAACGTCAGTCCTGGTGGTGGAAGTCCTCTGAAAGGTGGCATTCCCATCATCTGCATCACGGGATGTTTGGTGGTGGAGAGCGGCGGTGGCCTCTTGTCCATCCACGTTCCTCTAAACTCCTCGCTCAAGTTCCTCTGCAAGCCTTCCTTCTCCGCCATCAGCAAACAGACCGGAGCTGGGTGTGAAGCTCTTCCTTCCTTCAAGAACTCCCCACAGACGGCGCCAAATGATGAGTCTACTTCCAGATCTGAAGTAAACCGGTGGTTATGAGCTCATATCTGCTTGAACCGCCTCCAATTCGTTGCTAGACCGCGAGAATTCCTGCAAAAACTCAACGCCGGAGGTGTTTCCGGCGTAGAGCCTCCGACGCTCAAGTCAGTATGTGAGTGATGAAGAGAGGCTGCGCAGCAGCTATGGGGGAGAGTGGGAATGAATGAGAGTTAGGGTTTGGGTTACCTCGCCTCCTTTATATAGGAGTGAATACTTACTTGAAGTGCCCAAAATGCCCAAGTCGGTGGACCTAGAAGGTCCAAAATGCCCCTGTCGATTTGTCTCCCCTTTGTTGCTGAGTCATCGCAAGATTCCTTCTTATCCTTGGTAATGTATAGAGCTTTGGATATGTTGCAAGTGTGGTGAATCGTCTTCATCACTTTGATCCTTGAGATGTACAGAGTCGACCTCGAGAACTAAGAGGTCGACTTATGAATATATGCGGTTTCGAAGGTTACACCTGGTTTAACTCTCTGCGGTGGTCGTCTCTTAGAGAGTCGTCATGAGGAAGTCGACTAGTGGAAGTCGACCTAGAGTATCTGGATAGTTGGGGATTTACATTCTTGATGTCCTTCTAGTACAAAATCGACTAGCAAAAGTCGATAGTCAGAGGTCGACTTGTAGGAGTCGACTAGACCAATTTCTGCCTCTTGATTGTTTTTGGTAGAATTGACTTCAGGGAAGTCGACTTGAGCATGTCGACGAGTCACCTCGATATGTGAGTCGTTCGAATGGCTCATCGGTCGAGTAGGAAACCTCTTAGACCGGGTTATCCTTATGTGACTATATCACTATGCATGTCTATGTGTACAACTTTGATGAAATTGAATGCATAAAATCTAAATAAGGGTACTTAGGACTTGCCGTTTCTCTTTATAGCCTCTCTTTTGAAGCCCACCCTTTTTCATAAATCACTAGTAAGCCCTTTTGAGCCTTAGACATTTCTTTGATTTATAACCACACTATAAGCTATAATATTATTTTCTTGATGCCATCTTTTGAACCTTGGATCGAATCAATTATATGAATTTCTTTTGGATAAAGAAGAGCTCATGGTATTATGTACTTAGATGTGATCGTGCCTTGTACGTAGTCTCGTTATCCGATGTAGGCTAGTTTATCTTCTATTTCGTATTTTTTTTAAAAAAAAGCAGCTAGGCAGGAAGCNCCTTTCTCCTTCTTATCCCACCTTACCCTAAGCCTCATTACAACCCAATTTTACCCTTTGATTTTGTGTTTAATTCTTATTCATTTTGGGTGGTTGGACATGATATCTTTGCAAGCTTATGGTAAAAATCTTCGATGTCTTGACTTGAGCGTACATTTACATATAGCCTATACACTTTGAGTGCAAGAGTGAATCTCGTGAGAAGTGTTGATTTTCATGTGTTTAAGTTACGTGATTGTTGGGTGTATTTCTCATTGGTTGGTTGATGGGGACTCGAGTTTGACTTGTGTGTTGATGCTTGCTTTATGTTTTGAATTGGCATTGGATGATAGAAGATGATTGTGAGTTGAGATAATGGATTTGACTTTATGCTTGAGGACAAGCATCGTTTTAAGCGTGGGGGTGTTTGATAAGTCGAAAATATATGTTTCTATTATAGTAAAATTTGGACTATGTGTTGGATATTTGTGCTAAAGTGACGTGTTTTCGACTTTATCATGTGTCTTTGAGTAGAAACTACCTTTGTTGATATTTTTGTGCAGTTAGATCGCATGGTGCACATATAACCAACATGGCAGCACTGGGTTTTGTTTGAACATGGCCATGTCAGTATGGACGGACAGTGCGTAGCTTATTATTTGGACGTGGGCCCGTAAACACTAAGCCCAATAGAATTAAAAGTCCAACGATAATTAAAGATGAAGAGATCAGACTTTGAAACCTAGACACTACGTACAGTAGCCACAAGGAACAGACAGAAGAGATCTTCGAGCAGCATCTTAATCCCTCACTTCTCTTTCTTTATATTTTTAATTATACTTTTGCTAGATTTCATGGAATCCCTGCGCGGCTAATTATCTTTTGCTACGGTTGAATACGATTGAAACCCCTAACTTAATACTGTGAGATCTAATTAGTTTTCATCTATTAATTCATATTTCGTATTAATTGTTTTGTGTGTTTATGTTTATGATTTTGTGTTAGGATCGTAGCCTGATCAACTATTGTCTTGTGCACTTAATCTATTGCTTGGTAGATATTGAGTCGGATTTAGATAATTTATCTATCGTAAGAAGCAACTAAGTGTGGTGATTGACCGGATTTAGGCGTTATCATTCTTAGGCAAAATAGTTATACAAGTTAGCATTTGACGGATTAGTTATTTGTTGCTTGTGTTGTCGGGCTCTACTTCTTAATGCTATTGCTAGGATAATTTTACACGATGTTGGGAATTGCCTAGTAATAAGGGTTGTGTAGAAGGATTTATTTTGCATAGCCAATTTAGGAGTCAGAATTCACCATTCAACGGCATCTGCGTATTTATGAATTGATAATATTTGCATCGAGGATCAGTAGAATAATTCGGGGTAAAAATCAGTTCAACCGGAGCACTTTAGCTATATATTCATCTTCATCTTGCTGTTACTTTTGAGTCTCTTATTTAATAATCTTTTACCAATACTCTCTTTATTTTCGTGGATGCGAAAATAATTAAAGTCATTTTAATCACATAATTAAAGTCATTTGATTAAATCATTCCCCGTGGATACGATCCTTGCTCACGCTACTACATATTGTTAAGCAAGGTTAATTTGGGTGCCTACGACAACACGACCAGTTCACAATGTAGATAGAATTGAACTAACTATCGAGAACGATTGTATTGTAATTTTGGAATTAGTTGACCTTGATTAATGAATAACACTAGTACACTAAGGGCACATTTGTTAGCCAAGACATGATAGGTTTTGTTAGAGTGATTTTGTGAATATTGTATTTTTGGTATAGATAGATTTTGATATCTTAGAGATTTAGTGTATATTGGTTTTAGGGCTTCTTTTGTATCTTTATATTCGGCTCTTGTGACCTCGGAGGAGCAAGGAATTTTAGAAACGAATTGGTTTTCACATATTCGTCATGGTATCAAAGCCCGGTTAAAATTTTGTTTCTCTCGGATCTTAAGTCTCGCTCAACTGAGACTCATATTTTTCTCTCTTTTTGCTGCTCTCTCTAATTTTTTTTCTCCCTTTCGGCTCCTATCGATAAAGAGACGAGCAAGTTTCCAAAAAACAAAAAAAAGCGGAGGATTGAGTTGGTAGATTCTTAATTTATGTGGCATTTGGTTGAGCAAGCATTAAGGTCCTTGAATTATTTGTTGGTGCGGTTATCGAGAAAAAAAAATCCTTTGATTTTGGAAGCCGAGAGTTGTAGGGCAATTTAGGGGTTGCTGGGAGTGGTTTTTTCTTTTTATTTTGTGAGAAACCAATTTCAAAAATAAAAAAATAAAGAAAACCCCAAAATCTGCTTCTCTCAAGTCTCGACCGACTGAGACCTTATGGCTCCTTCTTTCCTCGACTTGTCAGTGCTATCATTGCGGGAAGTTGGGTCATCTTGCGACATCTTGTTTTGGTGTAAACCGCAGTAGTCCAACCTTTGCCAACACCGTCTTCGCGAACGGGGCTGCACTTAGTACCTTTGGCTCTATACATGACAGACCAACATCCTCATTGACCGACTCCGATCGGGCGGCTATTTCTGGGTGGACTGATGCCCAAGGGGATTCTATTGTACACCTCGTTTCTTCCGCCTACAACAATGCTCCTTTGTTCAGTAAGCATAGTCCTTATGAGTTGATGTATGATAGTGGTGCCTCGCATCATATGACGGGCTACTTGAACTTTCTTTTTGATATTCGGGATATTCCGCCTCGGCCTGTGCAGTTACCTAATAGCACGCTCACAACTGCGTGTAAAGCTGACATGTTCATCTCGGTTCTCGTATTATTTTATATGATGTTTTGTTCGTTAACAGTCTTCAGTGCAGCTTGGTATCGTTGTCTCATTTGTTGGAACAATATGGTTGTGTTGCTACCTTCACTAGTACATATTGTGCTATTCAAGACCTCACTTCGAGGACCGTGATTGGAGCGGGTGAGCAGTTGGGGGGACTCTATTTTTTCTGAGGGCCGATCGTTGCCAATGCTTCTCGAGTGTCTTCGGTTATGCAGCCGTTGTGGCACCAGCAGATGGGTCATCCCTCTTTTACAGTTCTTGGTCAATTGCCTTTTGTTGAGTCTCACTACCTGGTCTCGAATAGAACTTGTGATGTTTGCTGTCGGGCGAAGTAATCTCGTGCTAGCTTTCCTCTTAGTCGAAGTGTCAGTAGTTCCATCTTCAGTCTGATTCATTGTGATGTGTGGGGACCTTATAGAGTTCTTACCTTTAGTGGTGCTCGATATTTTTTAACTATTGTTGACGACTATTCTCGCGGTACTTGGATTTTCTTATCGGATGACAAATATTCGGTGTTTTTCACTTTACTGCAATTTTTTGCTTTTGTCAAAAGGCAATTTGGTGTGGGTTAAAACTGTTCGCAGTGACAATGGGACTGAATTTACTCGTATGCATGATTATTTCCGTCAACAGGGGATTGTTCATGAAACTTATTGTGTCGGAACTCCTCAACAAAATGGACGTGCTGAGCGCAAACATCAGCACATTCTTAATGTTGCTCGAGCATTACGCTTTCAAGCCCATTTACCGATTAAGTTCTGGGGACGTTGTGTACTTGCTGCTGGCTATTTGATAAATTGAACGCCTACTCCTCTTTTATCCGGCAAAACTCCCTATGAACTTTTGTATGGAGAACCTCCCAATTATGCGCACTTACGTGTTTTTGGCTGTTTGTGTTACGTGCACAATCAGAACAGGGAAGGTGACAAGTTTGCAAGTCGGAGTCGTCGATGTGTTTTTGTTGGCTATCCATCTGGTCAAAAGGGATGGTGTGTTTATGATTTGGACAACCGCACTTTTCTGGTCTCACGTGATGTGAAATTCTGTGAATCAGAGTTCCCTTATTTGACGTCTTCTGCCCTTAACACTGTTATCGTATCTGTGGTTCCATGGCCTGTTGTTTCTGACGATGATGATACTGTGGTGGTTCCCACTACGACGCGTACCACTGACACTGAGTGTTCTGAAGTCATTGTTGATAGGGAGGATAATCCTCCCCAAGAAGAAGTGTTGGTTCGTGGTCATCATCTCAAGAGGCCCTCTTCCCGTCTTACCGACTTTGTCTCTCATACTATTTGTTCCTCGTCCCCCCATTCTGCCTCCTCAATCACGTCATCGTCTGGTACTCCTTACCCTCTCGCACACTATGTTTCTTGTGATTCCTTTTCACCTGCTCATCAGTCATTTCTGGCAGCCATTTCTTCTGCTTTTGAGTCTCAGACCTTTTCTGAGGCTGTTCGATATAGTCGCTGGCGTTCAGCTATGCAATTGGATATTCAAGCATTGGAATCGAATCGTGCTTGGGATATTGTTTCTCTTCTTGTTGTAGCAAATTATTTTTATTTTCACCGAATCAAATGATTCGTTCCCCGGGTTATTTCTCGAGGAAGGCGGTTCGGAATCTAGACTTGGTATTGATAACATAAAAATGGAAAATAAATCCTAAACATTCTAATCAAAAGATTGGTTTTGAATGAATTATTAACTAAGAAATCAAATAAACAACAATCTACCTAAAAATATAAACGACATAAAGATAAAGAAGCTAGGGAATCGGGAATAATCGCTTCCGGTTCTACACTCATTTAACGGCAATCAATAACTCGGTTAAAAGGCTCGACTAATTAACTCATATAGCAGTTTATCCTTAATAACTCTTTGTAACATGCTAATAAACATACACGAATTAATTAACGAATAGACAATACGTCTCCGAACATGTCTACTCCAAACGAGCCAAATTCCACCAATTTCTCCCCTTTCGGTTTTGAAATCGATTAATTCTACGACTCCTCCCCTTTTGGTTCTAAAAGTCGCTGATTCGATTAGAAAGCGTTTAATCAACTAATCATGTAGAATTAACAAACTCCAACTTAACAAACCAATATTTAATCACAAATCAAAGTGTCACTTATTCGATTATATCAACAAATTAACCTAAGTGTCACTCTTAGGTTATATCAATTTATCAAGCACGATTTCATCAATTCATAATTAAAACAATTCATCAAGATTGAGCTATCGTCATGCACGTAAATGAGAACAAACCAGAATGATTATCCCCTAACCCTAGCTAAAGGATTAACTACTCATAATTGATTCAACACAAGCATTCACATTCAACAAAGGCATAATCATCATAAACTCAATGAAGATAGAACTTACTATTAATGTGAACTCCAATGTCAAGAACAAAATACAAGCTAATTCCAAGATGCAACAAGTCTTCAATAAGTTCTCTAAGAAAGTAAAGTAAAAACTTAACAAAAAATCAAGAAAGAAAGATGAAGAAGAGATGGTGAAATGGAGAAGGAGAAGAGGGGGGGAGAACCCCCTTGGGTGGTTCAAGGATGATTGAGTGAGGTGAGATTGAAGAGAATAAGTAGGAGTGTCTTCTTGGGCACCAAACACTGAAATTAAAGGAAGAATATCGGTCAAAAGATGTCCACTCTCGAGCATTTCCCCAAAACAATTCGGAATTTGAGGAAAAAAACCCACTGTCTGCTGGGCACGGTTAGCGGCCGCTAACCCCCCTCAGAGGCCGCTAACCATTTCAGTGCAAACTCTCTGGCCCCGTTAAGATTTCATAGCTCCGCTAAGGAGGACTGGGTTGTGCGACTTTGCATTTCGGGCTCGTTTGGGCTCGTCCGAACTCGGAATTGAGTTCCGTTTTTCCTACGTGTCGCTAACGAACCCCTCTATTCAATGATGTTTTCAAATTCAACTTTTTACNCGTGAAGCACCCGCCTGCCGCGCTGCGATGCCGCCTCGACTTGGATTGCGACTCCAACCAGCCTACCCGCCGCGCTGCGCAGCATCACCACGCTATGCCACCGCTCTGCCCAGCGCCGTGATGCCCTGTCCCGCGCCGTGGAGCCCTGGACCCTATAAAAGCCGTGTGCGATTCTCATTTCGGGCATCCCTTCACGCACCGAAAACCACAAAAACCTTACCACATTCTTTTTCACTCGTCTTTTATATTTCTCCCATAGTTTTCAACGTAGAGTAAGGATTTAAGCTCGAATTTCATTATTGCTTTCAGATTCAAGCTTGTTTATCAGATTCAACCGTGGGATTTTATCAATCCTATGATTTCTCTTTTAACTTTAGCGTTAAATATGAATTCTTTGATTGAATTTATTGTTGATGTTGAATCGATTATGAGTAGCTAAATCCTTATGCTAGGGATAGGGGATTGATGTTTTGAATTCGTTTGCGATTATCATATTTTTGATTGTTCTATTTGTACGAGTTGATCTTTTTCTAGAGTTTATCAGTTGTCGGGCTCGAATATTGAGAATTGTTGAAGGGTGACACTTCAATCCCCAATTGTTTTCAACGATATATTCTTGCTTGATGTTGGTTATAACGGACTAGTTGATTAAATACCTTCTAGCCCTCTTTAATCGACTCGTAGAACCGAAAGGGGAGGAGTCGGTCGAAATAGGCTCGTATAAACTAGGCTTGTTCGTAATTGTATTGCCTAGGTGTTAAATGACTCGTTAACTTGTCGTTTAAGTTTGTTCTCTTGTTACGAAAAGTTATTGAGAATGGGTACTTGAACGAGACGGTTAGTCAAATCACTTAACCGAACAATCGCTTGCTTGATAATTGCAATTTCGAACCAAAACGGATATCCCCGACTACCTACCTTCTTAAATCCTGATTGTTCTACATGTTAGATTGTTGTCGTAATTTGCTTAGTTTAAATCTCAGTAGTTGATAATAAAAAATAAACCAAAATCTGAATTAGAATGTTTAGGAATTTCATTTCTTTTATTTGTGTTTGAATAAACGTGCAAAGTAATCTAGCTGACCTTCCTCGAGAGACACGACCCGGTGTTCGAATCTTTCAATTCTACTTCGGAAAAATATTTACAACAAATTGACGCCGTTGCCGGGGAAGGTTTAGGACATATTTTGTGCGCTTATTCATCTTATTTTTCGTGTTTCTCTTTGATTTTGAGTTTTTCTTGTTTTCGGTGTTTCTTTTTCTTATTTTATTTTCTTTTCTTTACTATTGGTGCTCGTAACCTGTTTGTTGCTCGAGTGTATGCTTACAAGGAGTGAATGTAAACTATCTCCAATCAACAAACCCTTCAACGAGAGCCTGAGAGAGCTGTTAGATGAACTTACTCTCAAATCAGAATCATCCGAGGGGAGTAACTCAGACATGGCTGCACAACAACCACCTCGCAACATCCTCAGAGACTTGGCCCAACCCATGATCGGGCCAATCACTTCATGCATCCGGTTGCCACAAGAAGCTCGGAACTACAAGCTTAAGATGATCCATTACAACCAACTACCGTCTTTCCATGGTCTTCCAAATGAGGATCCACTCCACTTCCTTCGGGAGTTTTACAATGTCCTCCAGTCGTTCCCTCTACACGGACTGTCCGAGGACCAGTTAAAGATGCGGTGTGTCACACCCCGCCTTACTACTAGCTTTTAAAAATCAGAGTAAAATTTTTGTTTTTATTTTCGAAAGAACGTGCGAGCTGGGTTTTCGNAACTCGAAAGTTTCTGAAACTTACGGATTTCACTTATAGTCGAGCAGTGAAACCGTTCTGAATATTATTACTGTTTTGGGGCGTTACACGGTGCTTCCCGGAGACTCTGAAGGACCGGGCCAAGGCCTGGTTCATGACCCTCACACCGGATTCTCTCACAACTTGGGCCGAAGTCTACTCGAAATTTGTCAGGAAGTATTATTCCCATCAGAAGACCCAAGACATCCGGTCCCATATAGTCTCTTTTGCTCAACTGTCAAACGATCCTCTTCATGAGGCCTGGGAACGATTCAAGGATCTCCAACGGTAGTGCCCACATCACAACCTCGCTCCAGGGCTATTAGCGAATTGTTTCTACGACTCCCTCTACCAGAACCTGCAGTTTATGGTGGATAACGCAGTCAGAGGGGATATTGGGCCCAAAACATCTGAAGAAATGATTGTGATCTACGAGACGATGAGTGCCAATTCGTCTCAAAAAAGTATCAGAGGGAAGAGGTCCACAGTGAATGAGGTTGGTTCGAGTAATAATGCTATGGCCCAGCAGTTAGCCGAGCTCACGGAGCAGATGCGGCTACTGAATGCTCGAAGTTCCTCGCTGATTCAGATGATGGCAGTAAATGCTTGTGGAGCATGCGGAGTACAGGGACACAGTTCTGAGGTGTGCCCTATCGCTCTCGAGCCAAATTATGGAGGGCAAGGAGCTGAGGTAAATGCTGTGCAAGGATATCAAAATTGGCCCGGAAATGACCCGTACTCAAACACGTACAACCCAGGGTGGAGAAATCACCCAAACTTCTCCTGGTCTAACAACAACTCCCAGCAGCCGCCTCAACGTAACTTTGTCCCCCATCAGCAGCAACACAAGGGACAAATGTTAAGGTTGCCAGCACCAGAAACCGGACCGAGCCCGTCAAATTCAGATGAAAAGCTTGATAAAATCCACCAATTTTTGGCCGACAACCAGCAATGAACCATGAACAATGAGGCTTCCATTAAACACCTAGAGACGCAAGTGGGACAGTTGGCCACACGGGTCGGGACCATCGAGACTGAATGTAATAGGGAAAAGTTGCCGAGTCAGCCCGAGCATGCGAATTCAGTTACAGTGCTTATGCCCGAGCAGAAAGAGAAGACTGTGGTTAAGGAGCGAAGAATGGAGGCCTCGAGGACACTGCCTATGAAACCAACTTCGCACAAGTCCCCTAACCCCTACATACCGAAAATTCCCTTCCCAAGCCGACTGTTGGAGGAGAAGGATCGCACTATGATTCGGGACCTTCATGCGAAGTTAGCTAAGACCAATGTTGACTTATCTACTCCCGATGTGTTGAAGAAAGTTCCGGCTTATGCACGGTTCTTCAAAGAAGTGGACACGAACAAGAAGGGGTTTGAGAATGGTGAGGAGGTGATTATCTGTGAGCGAGTATCTTTCAGCATGACTTGCCGAAGAAAGAAAGGATCCCGGATGCTTTGTGATCACTGTGGCCTTCGGTAATGGGGAAGAGACATCAGGATTGCTTGATATTGGAGCAGACATTAACCTCATGCTACTCACAGTATATCACCGGCTCGGTCTTGGAGATTTGAAGCCCACCAAAATGCGTTTACAGCTTGCAGATCGCTCGTTCCGTCACCCAGAAGGGATTCTGGAGGATGTGCTCGTCCGAGTGGGGAAGTTGATAGTCCCCGTGGACTTTGTTGTGCTTGATGTTGGGAGCGTGCAAGAAACGGGTAAGGAGCACGCCATCCTCCTTGGACGACCCTTCATGGCGACCACTAGCACGGTAATTGATGTGAGGAAGGGGACGGCGAGCATGACAGTTTTGGGCGAGTCCATTGCCATTTCTGTTCGTGAGACCCAGACTGAGCCGCGGGCGAATTTGGTGGAAGAATGCATGTCCATCGGGCGATAGAGCAGATTGTTGATGAAGCGTGTGAGAGAGCTTACGCGAAGAGGTTGTTATAGGATCGAGTTTGTGTGGAGAAAGTATGCCGTACTGACCGCCACACTACACCACCCCAGCCGAGTTCCAGAGAGTTGCCGTGATCCCAATGGGGCGAGAGATTTGAGCTGATGGAGGCCAACTGCTGTTCGGGGCCTGACTATCTTCACCCTCCACCTGCACCACTGGATTCACAGCGACTCGTCAAGTCACAGTGCCCTGTACGTCTGTATCTTTTCCCTTCTCTTTATTTTTCGTATTTGGTTTAGTTTTTTCTATTTTTGCGTGTTGGTTGACTATGTGGTTAACTTTCCTAACACTGATGATCGACAATGGGGACATTGTTCGGTTTTAAGTGTGGGGGAGTTTTTACATGTTATGTGTCTATATGGTTGACCAGGTCTAGTTCTGTTAGAGTGTTTTAATCTTTTGTTTTTGCTAGAGTGTCTATCTTGAGTCAGTTGTGTGTTTTGCGAGTATGGATTTTGGTGGATTTTAAGATTTGTTGATGATTTTTGATGATGTCGAGGAGATGTGATGATGATCATGACCAGTATATTTTGATGAACTCGATGTGTCATTTTGTTGGACATTTATTTACCTTTTGCGAGGTTTGAGCCTTATGTTGTTTCTTGAGAGATATTGGTCATATTCGTTGTTGATCAGAACTTGCTTAGAGTCTGTTTTGAAATGAAGTGATTGAAATAGTGATTTGTGAAGATGATTGAGGCATTTTTTTTGACATAGCTCGTTTTAGCCTTTTTCATTGACCCTTGAACTTATATTTTCACTAGTAGCCCATTGATCCTTGAACCGTATTTCTTGTCAACTGATTTGTTTGAATATGTTGAGACTTGACAATATACTTGTTATGATGACAGATCTTTCTAATATGTGTTTGGAGAAGGTTTATAACTTGTTTGGGTTGCATTTTGAGTGCTTGAAAAGGAAAAAAAAAGGTGAGACTCGCAAGACGGACTAAAGAATTCTACTTCGCTTACTTATTGAAATTCTTAGACGAGTAATTAGTATTGGGAAACCACTCTAGAAAACTTGGATGACCTCCAATGTTTAGACCTAGAGAATGTCGTCCTGATGTCTTAGTCTTGTTAGGAAAAAGCAAACTCTCTAAGTAATAAAAAAAAAAAAAAGAAAATAAAGGGGGAAAGAAAGTCAAGTACTTAATTTGCATAGCAGCTTGAGCATGTGGGTGTTTAATGGAATGTTGATGGGAATGACTAGTTCTATGCTAATTTCAGATAGATGGCGGGGTATTCGAGTTATTTATGTGCTCAAGAATGTGATCGATTATTTGAGCCATTTTATCTTTATATGTGTCCTTTCCTTGATACCTTTGCAACCCCTGAAGTCCTCTTGATTTATAATTCACGATCTTTGATTGTTTTAGAGTACGAATAGAAGATAAGCAAGCTTATGTGATGCATGATGATCGACCAATTTGAGGGAACCCATTTCATATTCATGCAAGAAACTGAGTGAGGCATATACATATGATATTTTCGTGCTTGAGATGTTGTCTTTTCAAAGCATAGCATTCGAGTTGTAATTGAGGTGTGCTATATTGGTCATTGGAAGTCTTCTCGGCTAAGTTGATTAATTTGAGGCTTGTCTTATTTGAAACTGTTATCCATGCTTATTTGCTTGTTTTCTTTTCACTTTGTGTCTTTTTTTTTCGGGACGAACAAAGGTCTTAGTGTGGGGGAGTTGTTTGTCCCATTTTTGTTGCGTTTTTTGTTATCTTTTTGTCTTTCTTTTTCCCCCATTTTAGGTCGTTTAGATGAGTTTTAGTTCATTTTACAGTTTATTTTGTGTTTGCTCTCTTCTTGGTCTTTCGTGTGTTTTCCGTGTATTTTTTCGGTTTTCCTTTGTTTATGGTGTGTAGGTCGGAAGCCTCAGGAGGACCGGATTTCAGGCGAAAATTAGTCGGGCAAGTGTAATTAGATAGAGGAGTTCGTTGGGAACACAAAGGAAAAAACAGAACTCAATTCTGATACCAGATGAGCCCGAACGACTCCGAGTCGTGAAGTCCCAGNCTTGGACTGCGACTCCAACCAGCCTACCTGCCGCGCCGCGCACCATCACCACGCCGCGCCACCGCTTTGCCCCACGCCGCGATGCCCTGTCCTGCGTCGTGGAGCCCTGGACCCTATAAAAGCCGTGCGTGATTCTCATTTCGGGCATCCCTTCACGCACCGAAAACCACAAAAACCCTACCACATTATTTTTCACTCGTCTTTGATATTTCTCCCATAGTTTTCAACGTAGAGTAAGGATTTAAGCTTGGATTTCATTATTGCTTTCAGATTCAAGCTTGTTTATCAGATTCAACCGTGGGATTTATCAATCGTATGATTTCTCTTTTAACTTTATCGTTAGACATGAATTCTTTGATTGAGATTATTGTTGATGTTGAATCAATTATGAGTAGCTAAATCCTTATGCTAGGGATAGGTGATTGATGTTTTGAATTCATTTGCGATTATCATATTCGTGATTGTTCTATTTGTACGAGTTGATCTTTTTCTAGAGTTTTTCAATTGTCGGGCTCGAATATTGAGAATTGTTGAAGGGTGACTCTTCAATCCCCAATTGTTTTCAATTGAGTTCGATATATTCTTGCTTGATGTTGGTTATTCTAAACGGACTAGTTGATTGAACACCTTCTAGTCTTCTTTAATCGACTCTTAGAACCGAAAAGGGAGGAGTCGGTCAAAATAGGCTCGTATAAACTAGGCTTGTTCGTAATTGTATTGCCTAAGTGTTAAATGACTTGTTAACTTGTCGGTTAAGTTTGTTCTCTTGTTACAAAAGGTTATTGAGAATGGGTACTTGAACGAGCCGGTTAGTCAAATCACTTAACCGAACAATCGCTTGCTTGATAATTGCATTTTCGAACCAAAACGGATATCCCTGACTCCCTAGTTTCTTAAATCCTGATTGTTCTACGTGTTACTTTGTTGTTTTGATTTGCTTAGTTTAAATCTCAGGAGTTGATAATCAAAAATCAAACCAAAATCTGAATTAGAATGTTTAGGAATTTTATTTCTTTTATTTGTGTTTGAATAAAAGTGCAAAGTAATCCGGCTGATCTTCGTCGAGAGACACGACCCGGTGTTCGAATCTTTCAATTCTACTCTAGAAAAATATTTACAACAATTGAGTGAGGTGAGATTGAATAGAATAAGTAGGAGTGTCTTCTTGGGCACCAAAAAGTGAAATTAAGGGAAGAATATCGGTCGAAAGATGTCCACTCTCGAGCATTTCCCCAAAACAATCCGGAAGTTGAGGAAAAAACCCACTGTCTGTTGGGCAGGGTTAGCGGCCGCTAACCCCCCTTAGAGGCCGCTAACCATTTCAGTACAATCTCTCTGGCCCCGTTAAGATTTAATAGCGCCGCTAAGGAGGACTGGGCTGCGCGACTTTGCGTTTTGGGCTCATTTGGGCTCGTCCGGACTCATTGAGTTCTGATTTTTCCTACGCGTCGCTAACGAACCCCTCTATTCAATGATGCTTTCAAATTAAACTTTTGCCCAGAATACAATCTTCTAGGGTCTTCTAACCTTCAA
The DNA here is from genome assembly GCA_008636005.1 of Striga asiatica. Classification (NCBI taxonomy): domain Eukaryota; kingdom Viridiplantae; phylum Streptophyta; class Magnoliopsida; order Lamiales; family Orobanchaceae; genus Striga; species Striga asiatica. The sequence continues at coordinate 50,750 of BKCP01007260.1, read as the reverse complement.
GGGGTCTGTAGTTTGCTGGACTTTACGTTTGACCCCGTTCGGATTCGTCCGAACTCGAAATTGGATTCCGTTTTTTCCTATGTGTAGCTAAGGAACCCATCTATCCAACCATGATTTCTCAACCCGTTTTCGAGCTAAATAGATTCCTCACGGGACTTCCGACCTGCACACTGAAAACAATAAGAAAAACATAGAAAACCGAAAAAATACACGAAAAACTCTTAGAAAACCAAAATAGAGCCAAACACACAATAAACTACAAAACAAACTAAAAACTAACAAAAAGACCTAAAACGGGGAAAAAGAATAACAAAACAATAACGAAAAACGCAACAAAAATGGAACAAACAACTCCCCCACACTTAAAGCTTTGTTTGTCCCGAACAAAAAGACACGAAATGAACAGAAGAGAAAACAAACAAATGAGCCTGGATAATAGTTTCAAACAAGATAAGTTCCGAATTAATCAACTTAGCCGAGGAGACTTCCAATGACCAATATAGCATTCCCCAATTACAACTCGAACGATACGTCTTGAAAAGACAAACTCTCAAGCATGGTAATATAATACATATATGCCTCACTCAGTTTCCTGTATGAATATGAATTGGGGACGCTCAAATTGGTCGTTAGTAGAATCAATTATAAGTTTGCCTATAGTCTAACTCTTACTCTAAAACAGTGAAATTCATGCAATAATGAATCAAGAGGACTTTTAGAGATGTAACGTAGACTCTTTAGATCGGTTAGGGTAAATATAGGCTAAGTGGCTTAACAAAAATCTAATCAACCCAAGTCACTCACCTAACCATAAGCATGAACTCCTCCGGTTGTCAAACACCAACCGTTTCCTCCCATATCCTCACAAGTCAATAGGCTACTCGCATTATTCAAATATATACACATTTTTTTTCTTGAACCCTTTGGATATTCTAACTAATCCATTCGGTCTCATTTTTTTATTTTATTTATTTTTTATTTTTTTTGTGAATGACAACCTTCGGGCGCTTATTTCCCTTCGGTCTCATTTCATTTTTCACTCTTTTTTTCTTACATAACTCTACACCATTCACCTCCAATTCTCCACCCGCAACTCCACAATATCATCGTCACGAGGTTATAAAAGAAAGAACATCAATAAGGCTCAAAGGGGGTGACTAGCGAAATTATTTCTACAAAACGATAAAGGGAAAGAATATACAAAGAATGCCTCAATCATGTTCACATTACACAAATCCAACCGATTCATTTCGGAGTAGACTCAAGGCAAATTCTAACTGATAGCGATTCCGACCACTATCTCACAAGAAACAAGTTAAGGCTTAAACCTCACATAAGGTAAATAAAGGTCCAACAAAACGACCAATCAAGTTCACCAAGATAAGCTAGTCATAATCATCATCACATCTCCTCAACTTCATCAGTAATTATCAACCAATCTCAAAATCCACGACAATCCATACTCAGAAAAACACACAACTGACTCAAGATAGGACACCAAACAAAAGCATAAAATGAAAACAACCTAAAAAAACTAGACCTGGTCAACCATATAGCCATGTAAACACGTAAAAACTCCCCCACACTTAAAATCGGACAATGTCCCCATTGTCGATCCTCAGTGAAAGAGAGTTGTACCACATAATTAACCGACTCCAAAATAAAACAAACTGTACAAAATAAAAGAGAAAGGAAAAGAAGAATGTACAAAGCACAGTGACAAGTCACTGTGTTGGCAACGGCGCCATTGGTAACTCGATCCTCCAAGACTTGCACGCGCTCCACTAGGTTCTCGATTCTGGACTCAATATTGCTCCTTCGGGCTGCTTGGGAGGATAAAAGAGCGAGGACCTGGTCGAGCTTTGCATTGTATTCTGATGAGTCCTCGAGGGATTCGTATGACTGCTCGATAGGCCAGGAATCCCACTGCTGCTCGTAGGGATATGTCCAAGTCTGGCCATAGTCCCAAGAATTGTGGTATGGAGGTGACTGGTTCAGAAGGGCACACCGGGTTGCGGTCTCTTCTTCCTCAGCTAACAAGGATGATGCAAAAGCATAGATACGGTCGAGCTTCTCGTTAAACTCGTGGGACTCGTAATATTGCTCGACCGAGAAAGGGTCCCAGCGTTGCTCGGAAGAGTATGGATAAGGTTGGACGTGGTACCCGGTGTAATAACTCGACTAACAAGGATGCACAAAAGAAAGAACAAAAATACGAAAAACACAAAACGAAGAGAAATACGGAAAATAAGATCAGTACCTGTAACACCCCGCTTATCAGAGTAAATTTTTCGCAACTTTTACTTCGAATATACTTAATTCTTTCGAAAACTTTTGCGACTAACTCGGAATGCTACTCAAACTCATCATCTTGAAAATCCGTTTATCTTTAAAATTTTGTCCAATACTTCTTTAGACATAATTAAAACAGATTTCCTTTAAACTTGCATTTTAAAATACCATAATCATATTTCTCATAATGGTAAAAACTTGTATCTAAAATTCATTAAAATGCAAATTCAATACTCAATGTGCATAGCGGAAATACTTAAAAACGTGGTTAATTATACAGACTGTTTTAAATGTCCGTATCAAAGCTTGTCTTCATCTGAATCCACGATCCACACCAACACTGCTCCACTCACACCTCCTCTTCAACCTGTTACCTGAAATTAAAACTCATGGGGGTGAGTAACGAATATGGATAATCATAAACCGATATCTGATCGGTAACTTAAACTTAAACTTTCATTTCTCTGGCCGATGGTTAATCGGGTACGTGTGCACACTCTGATGGATATTTCTAAGGCCCGTTTCGCCTCCACCAGAACTTAGGATATAATCTTATGAGACAAATTAATGCCTCCTCATCCCAAGCGCAATAAACCTTAACTTCGGGATATAACTTTTGAGACAACTGATGGTCTCCTCATCCCAATCACATATCGTACTCAATGTGATACCCGTTTAGGGTCCCCACCTTTTGTCTTTGAAAGCATTTGAAAAATGATAAGTGTTGTACTGGTACCGTATCTGCAAGTTACATCAAATATAAACAAATATACTAAGTACTATGCTCATATACTCAATAAGATTTTTAGGATTTTTAACTTATCCAAATCTTATAGAAATTCATTAAACTTGCTTTTTTTCAAGTTTATACTTAACTTCTCTTTTTACTTATACTTAAGGTCAATTAGTTAACCTTGTATAAATCATGTCTTTATAAACATTAATATGGTATTATACTTAGTATATCATAACTCAAATGTGAAAATAACTATATTTCACATTATACTTGATTTAAACTTAAAATATGCTTACTTTTATCAACATCATATTCATGATTTATGAGACTTTATAAACTATTAAACTTATCTTAAACTTACTTGATACTAAAATCTCAACTTAATACTCAACAATTCAACTTTTAATCATAACATTAAATTATGATCTTAATATACTAGACTTGAAACAATTTTTATAAAATCACATACTCAACATATTGAGCTGAAACTTGGTCAAATTGCTCATCACTCATATAAGAATTTTTCCTAAAAATTTCATTTTAAAAACTCAACCATGTACTGAATACTCTTGCATATAAAATCATCTTGACATGTATGCCATATAAATATTTTAACTCGTTCATTTCTCAACATAAAATCATGAAATTTGGCAGTCATGTTCTTAACCTATATATAAGCATGTCGTAAAAATTCCATAATTTTATCATGCGTATATATGGAGTTATTAAAATTTTAAAGTCATAGCTGAAATAAAGAACATAAAATTCAACTTGCATGCTTAACTTCAAAATTTTATAACTCAAGCTATACTATGCCAAATGACATAATTCTTTCACCTATATAATCAGCACTTACACAAGAAATATCCATAATAAGCTTAACATGCCAGGTTATGCATATCATGCTCATAACTAAATTTTCAAATTTAAAGCTTAAATGATTACAAATTCGAACTACTCCTTAGACATAAACTTGGATTGATTTAACCATATAATAATTCTTATTATATCATATGATTACTGAAAAAAAAAAACTTAATAAACTTATTCTAACCTTCAAAGAACTCCTTGAAGTCAGGTTGGTATAAGTACACTCAGTAATATTCCTTCCCCGAACGAAATCACGCGTACTCCTTCTCTATGTCTAACTCTCGGTTTTTCTTTTATATTTGCTAAGCAAAAGATGATTTAAGAAAACTAAACTGGTATTATAACTTAAAGTCTACTTCGAACCTGGTGCTAGATTTTATAAACGAATGGAATAGGTATTGAGTGGAGAAATGGTCTTAATCTTTAATGACACCTAGCATTTTAAATACTTAATCATGTAACTGAGTCCCACTTCCTGTGTCATGAGGAGACTTAGTATAACCAAGCTAAGAAATGACCCTAAAATAATAAGACAAATTTGATTAAACTAATTCTATGGACATTGACTTGGCAATAATAATAACTTGCTCATGAAAATATATGTAGATATAAACTCATATCCGTATAACACTTGAAGAAGAAAAAAAATATAATAAAAGTCATTATCCTTATCTACTAATCTTAATGAGGCGTGAAAATGAATTCAAAACTTATCTCTAAAATCTGATTTTAATAATACCTTAAGATGAAACAAAATGCTTAAGGAATTATTTAAAAATAGTGGCGTAAATATAGAGATTAGAATAACATTTTTATATCTATTACTATATCTATTATACTTGTTTACACAAAATACTAATAGAGACATAAACTATAAAAATATCTCTCTTCACTCTTAAGACTAGTGGAAATGGCGTGTTCAAAATAATTGAGCCGAAAAGTAAATTGACATTTTCTCTACAAAATTACCACTTGTCTCAAAAATGATTTCTTTACTTTTTTTAATCCAATCCGATAAAATTTTTAAACATGAATTATTACATGGGTGAAAAATATAACTTATAAGGCTGAAATATAAGGTTTATATTGATCTCGATAGAATTCTAATAAGGCATACAAATAATATCGAGGTACCGAAATGGCTAAAATTTATCGATTCTCACTAAAATATTTTAATGTCTCGGTTAAACTCTGATTTAATTTAGATAGACATAATGTGTAAATACAAATAATTAAATTACACACTCATGTCCAATTAATCATAAAACTTGTCGCACATCTAAAAATAATTAATCCCGATTAATAAAATCCATTTCTAAAAACAAACTTACCGGAATTATTAATGAACTGGCTCAATTACTTAATATAATTTAACTGAGAATGCTTTCGACTAAAAGTCGAATTTATAACTGAATAACTTAACAACTGGCTCGGAGCTAGTAACGAGCATTATTAATAAAAGTAATTAGTTCAAACTTAGAACTAAAATAATTATTTTTATTAATTACTGAATGGGATATTACAGTACCAAAACCAAATATCCTACTTGCCTTCCCCGACAACGGCGCCAAATTTGTTGTAGAAAATTATTTTTATTTTATCGAGCACCGAATCGAATGATTCGTTCCCCTGGTCGATCTCTCGAGGAAGGCGGTTCGGAATCTAGAATTGGTATTGATAACACACAAAAGGAAAATAATTCCTAAACATTCTAATCAAAAGATTGGTTTTGAATGAACTACTAACTAAGAAATCAAATAAACAACAATCTACATAAAAATATAAACTACACAAAGATAAAGAAGTTAGGGAATCGAGAATAATCGCTTCCGGTCTACACTCATTTAACGACAATAAATAACTCGGTTAAAAGGCCAGACCAATTAACTCATTTAGCATTTTAAACTCAATAACTCTTCGTAACATGCGGATAAACATAAACGAGCCAATTAACGAAACAATTAACACATAGACAATACATTTCCGAACATGTCTACTCTAAACGAGCCAAGTTCCACCAATTTCTCCGCTTTCGGTTTTGAAATCGATTAACTCTACAACTCCTCCCCTTTCGGTTCTATAAGTCGCTAATTCGATTAGAAGGTGTTTAATCAACTAATCATGTAGAATCAACAAACTCTAACTTAATATGTAGCGCCCCATTTGTTTCGGAATTAATTGGAGATTTCTATTGTTATTTATTTTATTTTATTTTATTTTTCCGGAAATTATTTTATTCGAGATCGATTATTTTATTTCGACTAAATGCTCATATTTGCTAAGTGTATTAAATTAATATCGAGCCGAAATACGTTAGCTATTTTTTTTTATTTTCGGTCGAACCGAAAAAAAATTGTTAATATTCGGGACTTCGAATCGAACGAGCAACTTAGTTGAAATCTCGAACCGAGCCGCCAAAACCTGCGCATTTTTCTCTGAACCCGGCCCGTATCCGCAGCCCCAACCCGCTGGTTCAACCCGCCCAACCCCAAAACCCGTCGCCTCCCTCTATCTTGCATGCATGAGAAATGAATTTGAATTTTGAATTCAAAGGGAGATGTTATCCCATAATTTCAGCCCTCATCTCCTTATTCCCCTCCCTTTGACCAAGCATTTGATGTTACCAAAAATCAAGCCATTAAAGAGAGATATTTCACTCCACTTTTTATTCCGCTCATCTCCATCTCTCACTCACTCCCTCGTCCATCTCTCCCTCTCCTCTCAAAATTCAGACCTCAGCCCCGCCTCACTCCTCCTCCCATCATCTCGCCGGAAATAGTCCTCAGCCGCACAAGCACGCCGAAAGCCGTCACTCGCCTCGTTCCTCCGCGCACGCAGACCGAAGCCGCTACCGCGAGCCGTCATCTTCGGCTTTCCCCTCACGACAGCAACTCCCCGACCACCTTTGCACGTCTGTTCCACGATCACGAGCCATCGAGATATGTCACCTTCGCCGTGCGAGCCGCCATTAGATGCCGAGCGAGCCAAGCGGACGATTTCCCCGCCCTTAGGACTTGATCGTCTCCGAGCCTTCCGAAACTGAATTCGTTCAATTCTCCCTTTGGTGTTTGGTAAATTCTTTTTACTAAACTTCATAAATCCCATGAGATTATGTGTTATATTGCTGGAATTATATGAATACATGATAAAAGGGAATTATTTGGATTAATTGTTATTCAAATTGATATGTTATGTAGTGTATGTTTTGGATCTATAAGGATAATCTCGAAAATCTTATGATCTGAAATAACCTCGTGGAAACCTCTGGGAATATGGAACATCTTTGTGTCCTGATCACAATGGTCTTAACTTTGTTCAATTTGGAGTTGTATTTTTTAAGTTATGAATTTTTGAATTTGATGTGTCTGCTGCAGCTTGTTAAATACATGATAAATTGTATTGTTGCCCAAAAATCATGAAATTTGGATATGTTGCTCTGCTGATGTATTTTTGCCTTATGTAAAATTTTCATTATTGTCGGAGGTCTTTTGCCTAGGTAAATAATTATTTTCTCAAATCTACAGAATATTATTAAATTCATGAAAAATCAAATTCTTGAAGTTAATTCATGAAACTTGGTCAGAGTTCTTATTTGACTTGATATTTGATGGTGTAAAAATCTCAGAAATGTTTGAATTCATTTTGTTGAGTTTTTGTTAAAAACGTGTATTCTGCTGAAATTTAGAATAATTATCATAATTCGCTTGATTATTGTTTAGGCATGAAATGTTTTATATGGCACTTCCAGCATGCTATATTTACCTTCATTAAAATATTAGATTCAGATTTATCCATTTGATTAGTCATTTAAATGCATACTTATTTTTGCTGAAAACTTGTATTAATTTTATAAAATCACATGTTTGAGTGGTAAGGCTGAAACTTGGTGGACTTGATGTCCTTAGCAATCTCCATTATGTGTCAAAATTTCATACAATAATTCATTCATTAACCTGGTCATCTAGAAAATGAGTATTAATTGTATATTTACTCGATTTAATTGTTGAACATGTTAACTCTTGAGTTTGGGGCATGATTTTTAATATATAGGAATCTCTTTACATGTTATATAAGTGGTGTAAATTTGGAGTTAAGTGGCTAAGTATATTGTGAGTCGTCAATTATGTGCATTTTTTTCCATATCTGGTTTGAGTCGATTCGACTGTTCCATAATTCCACGAGAACCTTCAACTAGCCACTTAGTCGACGGATTCGACTAAGTTTGTGTGTTCGTTGGGTTAGTAGTAATCGAGAGTTATCTTGAATTCGTGTAGGTGTCCCGAGGTGTTGACCTCAAATCCTACTGTTCGAATCACATTGTGAAATTTATCGCTGCTATCAGGTGGGTTCATTTATGTTGAATCTATATTTATCGCACTTGTTATTTCGTATAAATGTTTGTCTCGATAGCTTTTGTATGCGTGAGAACCCTAGTCTAAGTGTCCCGACAGTAGTGCCTTTGACGAATGCATAATCAATGGAGGTCCCCTGCCCGTTGCATCTGGAGGTGGACGCCCAAATCCGTGTAGAGCGGAGGGGAAAAACTGGACGCCCGAATCCGTGTAGAGCAAAGGGGTAAATCAGCTTCACTGTATTGGATAAGATCCTATGCTCGTTGCATCCAGGGTGAGAATGCTTTCAGTTACATCCTCGCCGATGTCTGGTCGGTAGGTTTGTTGTATGTACATAGGAGGTTTGTGATAGGGCCTAATAGGGAGTTAGATCTGGATTCTATGCATACATTATTTATGGTCGTGAATCTTTATGCGAGATATACTGTGCGATAATGGTGAGTATGATGGTGATACTCACCCCCATTATTTTTCTGTCCTCTTGTTCCTCTTCCTATCCTTAGGTTGAGCATGGTTGGCGGCAGCAGCGAGAGACGATCGAGTGGTGGTCGTTGGATTAATGTGTCTTTGCTTCCGCTTTTATTGTCTTGCTAGAACACTTGTTTTTATTTTGAATGATTATGCTTCCGCTTTGATTTTATGAACATGTTGGTGGAACCGTTGAATCATGTTGAACTATCTGGTTGGTTTTGTGATTTATGAATAACGTGGTTTATTTTTAGAACTGATAGTTATGCATGTATAGGTTCTATTTATTAATTCGTAATTGTTTATTTGTTGTCGGTAGTTAAGTAGCGCCCGTTAAATATTAAAGTTTTAAATTGGGATTTGCAAAAAATTAACTCTGATTTTTATAAATAAATTCGATAAATTCTTTAAAATGAAAGGGGGCGTTATAGTATGGTATCAGAGCTAGTCTGTGTTTCTGTAGGTTATCTCTAGTGTTTGCGTATAATGACCATTGACCACTCGCTTTCGTCTCGCCGCGCCAGCTCGAGGTATGTGTTTGATATCTTTTTGTAATTGTTTATTTATGTATATGGGGCTTAGGATTATCCACCTTTGTTATAAATCGAATTCTAGTGTTAATTAGGTAAACTCTAGTCGCGTTTGGGGTTAACTATGAACCCTAGAAATTTCTCGCAATAAGTTTTGAGTTAGCACCTTGTGCGAGCTATCTCGTGGATAGATGAGATTTGCGTTTATGTACCATAGCTTTCTGGTGACCAACGTCAGGATGCCTCATTGAGATTAGACAACCGAGAAGTTCCGAATGTGCGGGATCACTCGAACATCTGGGGCGGCTGACAAGTGGACTGGAGGAGCAGTGGTGGAATCCAATCATTCGAGTGCGATGATTTGGATTTAAAGTTTCGAACGATTGTCAACTGATGCTGAAGAGTTCTGTTGATTGATGGAGTATTGCTAACGCGACTCTCGAGGATGGAAAAACTTCGAGGAAAGCAATGGCTACCTTTTATTCGTGGATTATGAATGTTGACCCCGAAGGCTGACAGTTTGACGGAATGACCCCATAAACTCAAGTAGATCCTGTGTGCTGTTTACGCAGAGCCCTAACTCGACCTTTCTGTTATCGTTCGCTATGCCGATTACTGACATTGAGGTCAGAAGAGGGTCGTGCTGTTTCATTTCAGGTGCGAATGAAGGATAATCATCACCGAGGAATATTTTCCTTGGAATAGTGGGATTTCATGGAGAAGAAAATTGGTGACCTACACCAGAGAGGATCAACTGTGAACGAATGTGGTCGAATCCTCACGTGGATGAACTCTTCTTATCACACCCCGCCTTACTAGCTTTAAAAATCAGAGTAAAATTTTTGTTTTTATTTTCGAAAGAACGTACGAGCTTGGTTTTCGAAAATACTGACTTATTGCGGGATGTCACAGATAAAACCTTAACTTAACTGGCTTACAGACATATATAAAACATGCAACCAAGCTATCCGCTGCGGATAATGGAATTAAACATGCATAGTCTGTACTGTCTCGCACTGTCTAGAAAACTGGCTAGCGGAAGCATCCGAAATACGAATACATAACATGCATATATAACTGAATAAATATATATGATCATAGCTAGCACATAAAAATGTGCGTAAAATATGTCCGACTCTCATGACCACGCTGCGCCACATCTGTGCATCCGGCACGCTCGACTTCGTCTCCTGAAAAACACAATGGGGGCGTGAGCAAACCACTATGCTCCACAAAGGCTAGTACTGAATAAAACATCATCTATAATAACGTGTCATGAACATAAATATATAAGTGCTGAAACTGTAAACTGTTCTTTGCTTTCTTTTCTGATCTGTGGTCAAAAGACCCTCGGCCTTGGCCGCTCGTGTGCACACGCCGATGGGGTATAAAGGCCTCGGCCCCCCAACGGTCATCAGGTGGGATATTTAAGCCCTTAGGTCGGCCCCCAACCCGGAACTAAACTGTCTCAAACATACCTCTGCCATGGTACATATATTATCTATGATGTGACATCCAGTACATGACCCCCACCTGAAAACTTGGAATCTGATGCAAGTGCTGAACTGGAGTAGCGGTCGGAGGCTCGACTCTCCTTAGGCTACATAAATTTTTAAGCAAAATAATGCTAAGTATAATGCTCAGAATAATTAATTAAATGCTAAAATGCACGGACTGATCTATGCGATTAAACTGGACTGACTGGTCGAAAAAATACTAAAAATTCCAGAACGAGACTCGGATCAGAAATCAAGAATCAAAACTGACTCGAACCACCGGTCGAACCGGACGGTTCGCTGACTGGCTGTACCGTCGGCTCGACTGAACCGGGCAGTCGGGCTGGGCTCGGCTAGACCGGGCTCGGTCCCGCGCCGGGCCAGCTGGTGCCCGGGCGCGGCGCTGGGCACTGCTGGTGCGACCGGGCTCGGTCCATGATGCCGCTGGACCTGGCTAGGCACGCACTGGCGCGGACGGGCATGGCCAGAGGCTGCTGGCACGGCCCTGGCACGACTGGTGCCCCTCGGGTGCACGCTGAGCATGGCCGAGGCTCGACTGAGGCGCTGTCGTGCGGCTGGGCACGGACAGGCACTGGCCAGACACTTCTGGCACGGGGAAGATGCGGACAGAGGCCACACGGGCGCTGCCGGATGTCCCCGAGGTCACTGGGCACTCGGACATGTTTCTGGGCACGCACTGAGGCCAACTGGGCTCAGCTGACCCGGCTCGGGTCAGCACTGGACTTGGCACGAGGCTCTGGCACGAGACCTCGTGCGCTGGAGCTTGGCACGGTGCTGCCAGGCGCCGTGCGAGTGGGCCATGCACGCTGGGTGCCATGCCCACGCATGCTGGGGCTACTAGGGCTTATTGTAACGTCCCGGCGCCACCTGACCCGCGCTGACCCGAGCAGCCCCGTGCGCACAAGCAGGACACGCGCACGCAGCAAGCACGCGCGCACAGCCCGCACACGCACGGGGCCAACTCGTGCTTTTGAACGACTTAGGGCGCCCCATGCCTAAGTCTTGTACATAGAAGAGGGCTAGTTTTGCCTAGAAGATTCTAGAAGGCCCTAGAACCGTGTAGATAATTGTAGTAGGGACATGAAGGCCCTAGAACCTTGTAGAGGCTTGTAGATAGGGCATGAAGCATGTAGAAGGTTCTAGGACTTGTGTGTATGAAGTAGGAGTTTTGTAGAAGGGACTAGAACCCTCAAGACCCTTGTAGGATCTAGAGAGTTCTTTAAAGGTGGTGGGGCAACTATAAGTAGGGGACGCCCCACTCATTTGGTCCCCATCCAAGCAACAATCAAGCTCTCTTGTACAAAGTTTGTGTGAATAATAGTACAAGCACTTTATTTTCATTCTCCCTTGCATATTCTCTTGCCAAGCACATGCACACACCGAGCACGTTCCAAGCACGGTGAGGCTGACTTAGCTAGCTGCGAAGGGCGCACGAGGGGCTAAGGCCGCACGCAACCAAAGGTTCAAAGAACAAGGGCGTGACAAGTGGTATCAGAGCCACGCTCGGTACCGTGTTTAGTATGGCCGGAGATAAGGAGCAAGACGTGTCTGGGTTGGGGTTAATCGAGGAGCAGACCCGAGGGCGGGAACCCTCCACCTCAACCAAAGACAAGAAGCACCGAGACCAAAGCCGATCTCGCGCCGAGGTCTCGTCGCTAGAACAAGTCGTAGGGGAGATGGGCGAGAAGCTCGAATGGGTCGAGTTTACCTTCAAGACGTTGGAGACACACGTCCTGGAGGAGCTCGAGTCCGTCAAAGGCACCGTCAATGATGGGCTCGAGGTACAATGCTCCACAGGGAACCGCTTGGATCACTTGGAGGAGTTTAAGGGTCAAATGGAGGAGCTCGTGAAGGGCCTCCTAACCAGCATCGAGGAGATGCGCAAGGACATCGAGGACATGCACAAGGACATCGCCGTCTGTAAGAAGGCAATTGCTAGTGGGGAAACTAGCAACACCATGCCCGCACCAAGGGTAGAGTGCCCGAAGCCAACAAGCTATAATGGTGTAAGGGACGCCAAAGAAGTTGAGAACTTCTTGTGGAGGATGCAACAATACTTTGAGGGCATAAATCTAACCGAGGCAACTAAGGTAAAGACTGCTTCCCTCTACCTTTCTGATACTGCTATGTTATGGTGGCGTAGGAAACATGGCGACATTGAGCGAGGCACATGCTGGATAGACACATGGGACGACTTTGTCAAGGAGCTCAAGCGACAATTCTATCCGGAAAATGTTGTGTACGAGGCACGACGCAAGTTGAGGGAACTCAAGCAAAAGGGTTCCATAAGAGACTACGTCAAAGAGTTCACCACCCTCTTGCTTCAGATCCCCAACATGAACGAGGATGACTCGCTCTTTTTCTTCGTGGACGGACTCCAACACTGGGCAAAACAAGAGCTACAACGCCGGGACGTCAAGACAGTCGATGACGCAATTGCCGCCGCCGAATCCCTCATCGAGTTTCACCCGTCATCGTCATCTTCCGATGCCACCAAGAAGGACAAGAAGTACCCCACTAAAGGTGGGGGAGACAAAAGGGACAATAAGAGCCGAGAACCCCCAGACCAGCGACGAGCGCCGGCTAAGGAGGATCGAACGCGGGATGCCGTAGCTACGAGGAAAAGAAGCAAGCATTCGTCCCAAAGGGAGGCTGCTTCGTGTGCTAAGGACCACATGCCATGAAAGACTGCCCGAAGCTTGGCTCCCTCTCAGCCATCGTGGAGCAGCACGAGTCAGAGAACAAAGAGGAAGCACCCTCAATGATGGGATCACTACAAGTCCTCAATGCCCTCGAGGTCAAGCCCGAGTGCACCACGAATAGCAAGGGGCTCATGTACGTGGAAGCACACATTAATGGCAAGCTAACTAAGGCCCTGGTGGACACAGGAGCCAGCCAAAATTTCATTACCAAGGAGGAGGCCACAAGGTTGGGACTATCTTGGACCAAAGGAGCCGGATGGCTAAAGACGGTCAATGCCAATGTTCGTAGACTAGAGGGAACTGCGAGCAACGTGGGTCTACGCTTAGGGACATGGCAGGGACGCGCGAACTTTTCCATGGCACCCATGGACAACTTCAAGGTGGTACTTGGCATGGATTTTCTGCGACAGGTAACAGCGATCCCTATGCCTTCCTTTAGCACCGTTTGCATCTTGGAGAAGGGATCTCCTTGCATGGTTCTGACTATCGAGGGGGACAGCGGGAGTGCCAACAAGCAACTCTCCGCAATGCAGCTTGCCAAGGGGGCAAGGCGGGGTGAACCGACATACTTGGCAGTGCTAAATGAGGACAAGTGCGAGGAGAATTCCCCGAAGGTACCACCCATCATTCGAGAAGTCCTTAAGGAGAATAAGGACGTCATGCCGACGGATCTTCCGAGCAAGCTACCACCTAGGTGAGGGGTACATCACAAGATCGAGTTAGAGCCCGGCACCAAGCCGCCTGCCATGGCCCCATACCGGATGTCGCCACCCGAGCTTGAGGAATTGAGGAAGCAACTTAAGGAGCTCGTGGAGATAGAGAAAATCCGACCGAGCAAGGCACCTTATGGCGCACCCGTACTCTTTCAGAGGAAGCATGATGGGACGCTATGCATGTGCGTAGACTATCGGGCACTAAACAAGGTAACAATCAAGAATTGCTATCCCATCCCTTTGATTGCCGACTTATTCGATCGACTTGGGGGAGCCCGAGTGTATACCAAGATGGATTTACAGAAGGGTTACTACCAAGTCCGCATCGCCGAAGGAGACGAGCCCAAGACCACGTGTATCACACGGTACGGGTCGTACGAGTGGTTAGTGATGCCCTTTGGACTCACGAATGCCCCAGCTACATTCTGTACGCTCATGAACGAGATCTTTCATCCATACTTGGATCGGTTTGTGGTGGTCTACTTAGACGACATTGTCATATATAGCAATTCACTCGAGGAGCACACTGACCACCTTCGCACCGTGTTCAAGGTACTTCGGGACAATGAGCTTTACGTCAAGGAGTCCAAGTGCATTTTCGCCCAGGAGGAAGTAAGCTTCTTGGGACATGTCATTGGCCACAGACGAATCAAGATGGACGAGGCAAAGGTGAAGGCGATCATGGAATGGGAAGCGCCAACCAAGGTAACAGAATTACGTTCCTTCTTGGGTTTAGTTAACTATTATCGCCGTTTCATACAGGGTTACTCGACGAGGGCAGCACCTCTTACCGACCTGCTCAAGAAGAAGAAGCCGTGGGTATGGGACAACAAGTGCGAACGAGCCTTCGAAGATCTCAAGGTCGCGGTAAGCCAGGAGCCTGTCTTAGCATTACCTGACTTCACCAAGCCCTTTGAGGTTCACACGGATGCCTCAGATTTTGAATGAAACCGAGCGACGCTACACGGTGCAAGAGAAGGAGATGACGACCATCATCCACTGCTTGAGGGTGTGGCGCCATTATTTGCTAGGGGCACATTTCTGCATCAAGACGGACAACGTTGCTACTAGCTACTTTCAAACCGAAAAGAAGCTCTCCCCAAAGCAAGCCCGATGGCAAGATTTCTTAGCGGAGTTCGACTACTCGTTGGAATACAAGCTGGGGAAGGCAAACGTAGTGGCCGACGCACTAAGTCGATAGGTCGAACTAGCTGCCATTACCAAAGCAGATGGGGACATCCTTACCCGTATCCGGGAAGGGCTCGAACGGGACCCTGTGGCCAAGGCGCTCAAGGACTTGGCCAAGGAAGGAAAAACCCAACGCTTTTGGGTAGAAGACGGTCTACTCTACACAAAAAGGCGACGATTGTTCGTGCCAAGGTGGGACGGTTTAAGGAGAGACCTCATGAAAGAGTGCCATGATACCAAGTGGGCGGGTCACCCAGGCCAACGGAGGACAGTAGCCCTACTGGAGTCCAATTATTTCTGGCCCCAACTCAGAGACGATGTGGAGACCTACGTGCGAACCTGTCTTGTATGCCAGCAAGACAAGGTCGAGAATAAGCACCCGGCAGGACTATTGGAATCATTGCCGATACCCGCAGGACCGTGGGACTCAATCACGCTGGATTTCATAAGTTCCCTACCACAGTCCCAGGGATATGACTCAATCATGGTCATCGTCGACCGATTTTCAAAGTATGGGACGTTCATTCCTTGCACCAAGGACTGCACCGCCGAGGAGGCTGCCCGAGGATTTTTCAAGAACGTGGTCAAGCACTGGGGGCTGCCTAGGAGCATCATCAGCGACAGGGACCCAAGGTTCACGGGGCGACTTTGGACAGAACTTTTCAAGCTCCTAGGGACCGAACTTAACTTCTCAACAAGTTTTCACCCCCAGACTGACGGGCAAACCGAGAGGGTCAATGCGCTACTAGAATGCTACTTAAGGCACTTTGTAAGTGCCAACCAAAGGGACTGGGCCAAGTTGCTTGATGTGGCCCAATTTTCATATAACTTGCAGAGGAGTGAATCAACTGGGCATAGCCCATTCGAGGTGGTCACAGGGCGACAACCTTTAACACCGCACACGATTTCCCTACCCGCAAAGGAAGGAAAGAGCCCTGGGGCCGAGAAAATGGCAAAGACTTGGGAGCAACAAGCGGACTTAGCGCGATCATACTTGGAGAGGGCCCGTAGAAGAATGAAGAAATGGGCTGACACAAAAAGGCGTCCACAAGAGTTCTCCCAAGGTGACTTAGTCTTTGTGAAGCTATTGCCACAACAATTCAAGACCTTTCGAAGCTTGCACAAGGGACTTGTGAGGAAATACGAAGGACCGTTCTCGGTGATTAAGAAGGTAGGCAACGTGGCATACCGGGTTGATCTACCTCCAGCACTCAAAATCCATCCAGTCTTTCACGTGAGTATGTTAAAGCCTTACAAAGGGGACGTGGAAGAACCAAGTCGAGGGGTATCATTCAGGGCACCACCGATCACAACCAAGTCTTTCGACAAGGAAGTGGACGAGGTGCTCACATCCGACATAGTACGGCGACGAGGGGTACCGCCAAAGAAACGATACTTAATCAAGTGGAAGGGCCTCCCCGAGTCAGAAGCATCATGGGAGTTCGAGGAGGATTTATGGCAATTCAGAGATACCCTCGAGAGATATGAGACGACGAGGACGTCGCCACAACAGGTGGGGGAGAATGTAACGTCCCGCGCCACTTGACCCGTGCTGACCCGAGCAGCCCCGCGCGCACAAGCAGGACACGCGCACGCAGCAAGCACGCGCGCACAGCCCGCACACGCACGGGGCCAACTCGTGCTTTTGAATGACTTAGGGCGCCCCATGCCTAAGTCTTGTACATAGAAGGGGCTAGTTTTGCCTAGAAGATTCTAGAAGGCCCTAGAATCGTGTAGATAATTGTAGTAGGGACATGAAGGCCCTAGAACCTTGTAGAGGCTTGTAGATAGGACATGAAGCATGTAGAAGGTTCTAGGACTTGTGTGTATGAAGTAGGAGTTTTGTAGAAGAGACTAGAACCCTCAAGACCCTTGTAGGATCTAGAGAGTTCTTTAAAGGTGGTGGGGCAACTATAAATAGGGGACGCCCCACTCATTTGGTCCCCATCCAAGCAACAATCAAGCTTTCTTGTACAAAGTTTGTGTGAATAATAGTACAAGCACTTTCTTTTCATTCT
Organism: Striga asiatica; assembly: GCA_008636005.1. Taxonomy (NCBI): domain Eukaryota; kingdom Viridiplantae; phylum Streptophyta; class Magnoliopsida; order Lamiales; family Orobanchaceae; genus Striga; species Striga asiatica. The sequence goes on along the minus strand of BKCP01007260.1, from coordinate 33,364 downwards.
CCCTTGCATATTCTCTTGCCAAGCACTTGCACACACCGAGCACGTTCCAAGCACGGTGAGGCGGACTTAGCTAGCTGTGAAGGGCGCACGAGGGGCTAAGGCCGCACGCAACCGAGGTTCAAGGAACAAGGGCGTGACATTATGCTGGGCACACGGGCACGCACTGGGCGCTGAGGGCGCTGTTGCGTGCACGCGGGCTGTGCCTCGCGCCGCCTGGGCGCGGGCACTGGCTAAGGCTGGCCTCTGCAGGCCCGGACAGGCACTGGGGCCGGCCACTACCGCGCTACATTCGCGGACAGTGACCAATGCCGACCTTTGCCGGACCTCCGGCGACTTTTCCGGTGACATGCATGACATAACAACTTAGCATGATAAAATAGACACATATATCACATAAAACACTAGTGGACCCCGGGTCCACTTGCATGTTCACTAGGTAGGGCTTATACGCCCCGTACGAGCACTTGACGTCCGAACCAACATTCTCAACATGAAATTTCACTCAGGGCCGAATGTTTTACATCACAAATGATGACTATAATGGCTAACACATATGTAATAACTCACATGCATGGAACTAGGGTTCGGGGGACCAATTTAACATAAAATCATGAGCAATATGACCGAACAAACGAACTCAAATCATGATCAACTTTTTACACTATCAATGACATGATTTTTAAGGGTGATTTAACTAAGAATCTCGACTTTAACATGCTTGCTACTAAAATTTCATTTTTAAGGCCATTAACTAACTAAATTCGAAACTAGCCCTTAGACACATGCATGGCTCGGTTTTTCTTCATTAAAAATCTTAAAAAATCATAAAATAATTTTGGGAAGAAGTTGACTCGGACTAACCTTCACCAAAATGCAAGAAACGAAACCTAGGGCTTGAATGGGCTAGGCGCGGCTTTGGGACTTAGGGTGGACTTGGAGTGGAATTTTTCCGAGCTTTATTGACTCAAATGACTTATAAAAATCCAAGGAACACTTGGATAGTGATAAGCCACGAGAGAATATGCTTGGAGATGGCTGGACCTCGGTGCCTCTTCCTCTCGGGCCTAGGCGCGCACGGTAGAGGGTTGGGGTGTCTTCTCGGTTTTTCCTTGGTTCCTCTCAATATGAGTGAATGTTTAGGTGTCTAAGAGCTTCATTGAGGCTGAGAAATGAATCTTAAATAGGTTAAGCGGTGGAGGTTGCTAGGTAGTGGTCAAAGGGGACCAAAATGAGTGGAATTTCTCCATCCCATGCTCATGAAAGTTGGGGCCAAGGTCTTGGGTGGACTTAGCACGATTTTTTGTGATGTTTTCAGAGCATCTTGACTGAAGAAACAGGTCTGGTCATGCATGAGGGGACAAGGACTTCCCAAGACATTAAAATAATACCATGTCCATCATGCACTCACATTAAAATAATGCCCACTACTTGGGACATTCCTTAAACATTTCTTAGGGCCATCTTAGCTTTAATTAATCCTTATTAAGTCCTTAATATTCTCAGCTCTTGGGTCATGAAGGAATTGGGCGGGAAATAAACAAATTGGGCTTGGAATGGTGGGCTGTCGCGGACTCGCGCTGGGCCTGGGCGCTGGCCCTGGGCGCGGCACTGGGCCTGGGCGCTGGGCTGGCACGGGCTGGCTGCACGCGGCCCTGGACTGGTGCGGGGTCTGTGCGGGCTGCGCGCGTGCATGAAGCTTTGCCCGGGTATAATGCATCTTTTTATGATCCAAAGACTTAGAAAAATGTCAAGGATGATCCAAACACTTAACCAAGTATTTGGCATGGCTTGGCTCGGGTCTTGGGCTCTGTGGCACATGCTTGGGCGCGGCTAAAGCGCGGGCTGGGGGCTCGGACACGAGGCTCGACTAGGGCTCGATTCTAAAATGATCAAGACTTGAACATTGGTATTTTAATACACTTAGAAAATATTCTAAGTATAAAAATACCAAGACTTGGCTATGCTCGGAAAATAACTTGAAACATAATCGGAACCAAACTAGGGTTCGAAGTTGATAATTTCTTGAATCTAATAGCTATAACTTAGCAACCCAAAATAATGGATTAATCTTAACTTAAACTTGAGATAGAATTATTTCAAAGAATAATTTATCATATTTGAGCATTTAGCATAGTAAATATAACTCGGGAAATTTTCTTAAAATTACGGATTTCACTTATAGTCGAGCAGTGAAACCGTTCTTAATATTATTTCTGATGTGGGGAATTACAACCTATCCACCTTAATATATTTTCGTCCTCGGAAATACAAAACTAAGGTACTAGGCCAGAACTCCTACTACAAAACTATACACATTAAAACATAAAATAGAAAGTACATATATGTACAACTGAAAATCTCAAAACTCGAAATCTGAATAACGAGCTCTGATCTCGGCCTCTCTCTCCTAAGTGGCTTCCGACTCGTCGTGGCGACTCCAGAAAACTTTGACGAGCTCTATATCTCTGTTCCTCAGCCGACGGACCTTTCGGTCCAGAACTACTATCGGCCGCTCATCATACGTCAGGTTCTGCCCGACCTCTAGCCCGTCAAAGTTCACTATGTGGCTCGGGTCATACACGTACTTCCTCAACATCGACACATGGAAGACGTTGTGTACACCCGAGAGCTCTAGGGGTAATGCCAGACGATAGGCGGTGACACCAACTCGTTCGAGAATATCAAAGGGCCCTATGAATCGGGGCTACAGCTTCCCCCTCTTCCCGAATCGGACAACGCCCTTCATCGGCGTGACTTTCAGGAACACCTTATCTCCCTGCTCAAACTCAAGCTCCCTTCTACGGTTGTTAGCGTAGGCCTTCTGTCTGCTCTAAGCCTCTCTCAATCTCTCTCGGATCTCGACGACCTTTTGCACTGTGTCCTCGATCAACTTGTGACCGAGAACCTGCTTCTCGCCGACCTCATCCCAATAAAGGGGTGAGCGGCACTTGCGACTGTATAGAGCTTCGAACGGCGCCATCTTAATCGACGAGTGGTAACTGTTGTTATAGGCAAACTCCACAGTGGGTATCAACTGCTCCCACGAACCACCATGCTCTAGGACACAAGCTCGGAGCATGTCCTCAAGCGTCTGGATGGTCCGTTCCGACTGACCGTCGGTCTGTGGATGATAGGCGGAGCTAAACTTCAACTTCGTCCCCATAGACTCGTTCAGACTCTCCCAAAAATGGCCGGTAAACCGGGGATCTCTATTAGATATGATCTCGGCTGGGACGCCGTGGAGTCGAACGATTCCCTGGAGATATATCTCGGTTAGCTACTCCATGGACATGTCCATCCTGACAGGCATGAAATGGGCCCACTTCGTCAGTCGATCCACAATTACCCATACCGCGTCGTGATGCTTGGCCGACATCGGTAATCCCATGACAAAGTCCATGGTCAGCTTCTCCCACTTCCATGTGGGATCTCTAAGGCTGTAAGAGACCCCGTGGAACCTTGTGCTCGGCCTTCACTTGTTGGCAGATCAAACACTTCTCGACAAACTCGGCGACATCTCCCTTCATCCCCTTCCACCAGAATGACCTTTTAAGGTCGTGATACATCTTGGTGCTACCGGGATGCGCCAAGTATGGAGCACTATGCGCCTCTGTCAAGATCTCCCTCTTCAGGGCCTCGACATTCGGCACAACTATTCTGCCCTTGTACGCCAAGGAACCATCAGTGCCTCGGTAGAAACCCTCAACTCCTCCGGCATGAATCTTCACCCCCATCGTACGAACGAACTCGTCGAAGGCTTGATCCCGCCGGATCCTGTCTCGTAATGTGGGCCACATTCTCATTGCTCGAATACCTCCCACAACTGGCAAGTTGGGAGGTGATTCGATCACCTCTAGCTGCATCCGAGCGAACTCATGAATCAACTGACGCTGCTGAGTGATCATACAGGTCAGCTCGCCCTTTCCCTTCCGGCTGAGGGCGTCGGCAACTACGTTCGCCTTACCCGATGATAGTTGATGGTACAGTCATTATCTTTCACGAGCTCTAACCATCACCTCTGGCGCATGTTGAGCTCCTTCTGCGTGAAGATATACTGTAAGCTCTTGTGGTCTGTATAAATCTTGCAGTGGCCTCCGTACAGATAGTGCCTCCAAATCTTCAGGGCGTGAACAACTGCTGCCAACTCAAGATCGTGAGTCAGGTAGTGAAACCCTGTGTGGGGTCTTGCATCAAAACATAGCCTAGACCCTGCTTCGAGGCATCACTATAGATAGTGAAACCCTGTGTGGGGTCCGGAATGGTCAACACTGGAGCCGTCGTACGCCTCGCTTTGAGCTCCTGGAAGCTCAACTCACAACGACTATCCCACTCAAACTTCACCGATTTCCTCGTCAAACGAGACAAGGGCAGGGCAATCTTTGAAAACCCTTCGATGAAGCGTCTATAATAGCCTGCCAAACCGAGAAAACTCCAAACCTCGGTGCATTTCTCGGCGTCGACCAGTTCCGAACTGCTTCAGTCTTGCTTGGGTCTACTTCAATCCCTCTGGAAGTGACAATGTGGCCTAGAAAAGCCACTCGATCGAGCCAAAATTCGCACTTCGAGAACTTGGCGTACAACTTCTCCCGTCGAAGTGTCTCTAAAACTGTTCTCAAGTGCTCCTCGTGCTGTTCCGGGCTACTGGAATAGACCATAATATCATCAATAAAGACGATGAAAAACTGATCGAGGAATGGATGGAAGACACGGTTCATGAGATCCATGAATACCGTTGGCGCATTGCTCAAGCTAAACAGCATCACAACGAACTCATAATGACCGTATCTAGTTCTGAAAGCAGTCTTGGCCGCATCGGCCTCTCGGATTTTCAGCTGATGGTAACCAGAGCGGAGATCGATCTTGGAAAATACACTGGCTCCCCTCAGCTGATCGAATAAGTCCTCAATTCTGGGAAGCGGATACTTGTTCTTCACCGTCAACCCGTTCAAATCCCGGTAGTCGATGCACATTCTCATAGACCCATCCTTCTTCTTGACAAAGAGGACAGGTGCTCCCAAAGGTGATACACTCGGTCGGATGAAACTGAGACTCAAAAGCTCCTGAATCTGAGCCTTCGTCTCCTGAAGCTCCTTAGGCGCCATGCGATACGGCGCTTTCGACACTGGTCCCGCTCCGGGGACTAAGTCGATTGTGAACTGCACTTGACGGTTCGGTGGTCCTTCCAGGAGCTGATAGGGAAAAACGTCCACAAACTCACGGACAATGGGTATATCTCCAGGATACAGCTTCTCCGAAGATTCCCCAACGATATTGACAAGCTCTGGCAATCCGCTCTCTGCATGTACTTCGTCGCTTTCGCCATGGAAATAACGCGCGGTAAAGTTTGAGACTTCATCCCGAAGAACGTGATGTGGTCTCCCTCGGACAAGTGCAGCGTCACCTCCCGATCACAACAACGGATGTCAGCACGGTACCTCGTCAACCAATCCATGCCGAGAATCAAGTCGAAGTCATTCATATCGATCACAAACGCGTCTACAACTAGAGTTCGACCTCCGATATCGATGCTAAGGTTCTTGGCCAGGGAACTCGTAACTATTTTCCTTCCCGATGCGAGACTGATCTCGAGAGGGTCGACAGTACTCACTCCCTGGGCTCCTAAGGCAGATAAGCACTTGGCTGAGACGAACGAATGTGTCGCCCTGGTATCGAATAAAGCGAAGATTGGAGTATGGAACAATGATAACATGCCAGACATGGTACCTGGCTGCTCTGCAGCCTGCTCCTGGTCGAGTGCGTAAATATGAGCGGGTGCTCCACGCTGCTGCTGCTGTCCTGGCGGCCTCTTGTAACACCCCGCTCATCAGAGTAAATTTTTCGCAACTTTTACTTCGAAAATACTTATAAATCTTTCTAAATCTTTTGCGACTAACTCGGGATGCTACTCAAACTCATCTTCTTGAAAATCTATTTATCTTTAAACTTTTGTCTAATACTTCTTTAGACATAAAGAAAACAGATTTCCTTTAAACTTGCATTTAGCTGTACCATATTCATACTTCTCGAAATGGTAAAAACTTGAAATCTGAAATGCAAGTTCAATACTTAATGTGCATAGCGGAAATACTTAAAAACGTGGTTTATTATACAGACAGATCAAATACTTAATAAATGTCCACTTGAAATAAGTGCACGACCACCACCACCACTGCTCAGCTCACACCTCCGTCCCGACCCTGTTACTTGAAAAACACAATGGGGGTGAGTAATGATCCATTGTACACCGAAAAACACCCATACTAAAGTAAACAGTAATAATAATACAATATCATGATCTTTGGTATATATCTGGACTGGAAATCTGTTCCAGTAACTTAAACTGAATCTGGCCGAAATCTGATCGGATACTTGTGCACAATCTGATGGATATTTGTCAAGGCAACTCAAGCGGCCTCCATCAGAACTTAGGATATACTTTGAGACAACTGAATGCCTCCTCATCCCAAGCGTATAAACTTAAACTGTATACATACCTCGAACATGATATCAATATTATACTCAATGTAATACCCAGTTTGGGTCCCCACCTTTCTTCTTTTGAAAACTTTTGAAAAATGTAAGTGTTGCTCTTGGGTAGCTATATCAGCAAGCTACATAAAAATATAAACAAATATACTAAGTACTATGCTCGTATACTCAATAAGATTTAACTCTTACTTATCCGAATCTTAAAGATATTCAATAAGCTTAATATGTCTCAAATAAATATTAAGTCATCAAACATCTTAACTTTTTCCAACATCATCAACATGATTTATAAACTCGTCTTAATCTTTTACTCAATCAAATACTTAATTCATCATACATCATATCTCCCAAATTTTAAATATTGGCTTATATTAAATTTTTACTTAATTAACTTGAAAGTGAAAATAAACTCAAGTCATACTTCAACTTTTAATCATAACATTTAATCATGATATTAATATGTCATACTTAATACAATCTTTATGAGATTATTTACTCAACATATTAAACTAAAACTTTGCCAAATTGCTCATCACTTATATGAGAATTGATCATAATAATCTCACTTTAATAACTTGATCATATCATGAATATTCTTGCATATATACTCATCTTTACATATATGCCTTGTAATTATCATAACTCATTCATTTCTCATCTTCAAATCATGAAATTTAACAGTCATAATCTCAACTCATAATTAGACATGTCATAAAAGTTTCATAATTTTAACATGCATATACATCAAGTTATTAGAATTTAAAGTTACAACTAAAACATTGAACATAGAATTCAGCATACATGTTCATCTTCAAATCTCTATAACTTAAGTTATACTATGCCAAATAACTTAATTCTTATTCTCATGTACTCCTCTTTTACACAAGAATCACTCATTTAAATCATACTTTTCCATCTTATTCATATCTTTATCAACATCTCATCAAATCAAGCACATATATCATATAATTGATCTTGAACAACTTTAACTCTTTGTATTCATAGAATCAAGTATAAATTTAACTTCTAAATCATGATATACTTACTTATAAACATGTAAACTCATTATAAAAACATGAATTTAAGCATATAACTGTAAGATAAGTAAATTACCTCCTTCTTGCTAGAATCGTAACTTGATTCTTCACTTTTTCACAATTTCTATTACTTATCTCTCTTACACTCATATATGTCTTTTGGTACTTTTCTTTGGTATGAGAACTCTGATTTTTAGGCCTCTATTTATAGGCACAATTTGGCAAGACATCATAATGGAGTGAAGAAATGAACAAAATAAACAATTTAAACTTATAAACTTAATTAATCATAAACTATTTTATGATTAACTTGTATTCTTATCCAAACATAATTAATCATAAAAAATGGCCTCTATTCATAGCCATGAATGAGCTTTTTGGTAGATAAAACTTATTCCACCAAGTTTAATAAAATTCTCACCAATTGTAGAAAAAAAATGCTAACTTAAAGACTTAACAAAACTTTGTTGTGATTTTCTCATCTCATTCTCACCCATTGATGACCAAAAATTTCGTGCTTAATGTGATGTAATTGATCCCATATATTATTGAAAAAATGTCACCATTCATCATATAAAAATCTTTGGAACAAAATAATAAAAATAATAAAAATCATCCTTTTTTTCTTTCAAAATGGCTGATTTTTAAAACTCTTTTACTGAAAAGTAATGCTCATATATGGTCTTGGATCATGCTAATAAACTGAGAATAATACAATTTACGAAACTCAATTCGGACTTAAAATGACCGTTTACCGTAAAACTGAAAATTCTAAAATTTAAATCCTTTACTCACAGTTTTTCTTCAATTTAATAAACATATTGCTTCTTACGATCTAATATAATTATATTAAAATATTCTCCATTTATGGAACCACATTCGGACTTAAACCGAACGATTACCGTAAAACCGAAAATTCTAATTATTTCGGTTTCTCTTAAAATAATTTAAGTAGACTATAATGTCTAAATAAATTTTCTCACTTCTTGAACATTTATCACTTGAATGTTCATGGATACTTAACCGCACTTCGAGACTTAACTTGTATCAACTTATGCTAAAACTCAATATTATGATCTTATCTTGATGACTTGAACACTTAGAAAAATTCTAAGTACTTAGTACTAAGGCTCGGCTATTTCTTAATTATGTTCAACTCATGACCGAACATACTTGAGTTCAGTTCACTACTTATCTTAAACGATTAATCAAAATATACTCAATTTCGATTATTCGTTATCTTATATTAATTAATTCCGTCTTATAAATCCATTTATAAAAATAAACAGACCGGAACTAATTAATTACTGAACTGGCTCGATTATTGAATAAAATTTAACTGAGAATACTTTCGACTTAAAGTCGAACTTTTAACTGAATAACTTAATAACTGGCTCGGAACTAGGAGCGAGCATTATTAATAAAAGTAATTAGTTCAACTTAGAATAATTACTTTTATTAATTACTGAATGGGGTATTACACCTCTGGCCCTTCTGTCTAGGTGATGGCTGTCTCTGAGCTGGCAGTCTCTGGCCCTACTGTGGCTGAGGGCGGTCTGGGCAGTCTCTGATCCGGTGTCCTGGGCGGCGGCAATGGTAGCATATATCCTGCCCGGCAAGACACTCCCCGCGGTGCGGACGTCTGCAGGTAGCACATGCCGGCAGGTCCTGTCGGGCTGGCTGGCCCGCCTGAGCTGGGCCCCTCTGTCTACGGTTCCTCTTATCCTTGCGATCCTCCCACTTTCTCTTGTTCGTCTGCTGAGCTGGATGGGGTGGTGGAATGGCGGCCGGCTGTCTGGCTGGTGGCTGGGCACAGGCGTCTCTCTGAATGCACGCCTCAATCTGCTGAGCACGCTCAACAGTCTCGGCGTAGTCAAGGAAGCCATTGCTGGTGATCAAGAGTCGGATGTTGCTCCTCAAACCATCGAGGAACTGTGTCGCCTTCTTCTCCTCCGTATCAACAAGATGCGAAGCAAAGGCACTCTTACGAGCGAACTCGCGCTCGTACTCGTCCACTGAATGCTCACACTGCTGGAGAGCGGTAAAATCTCGTGCCATCCTCTGCTTGAAATGGCGAGGATAGAACTTTTCCTCTAATATCGTTTTTAACTGAGCCCATCTCATAGCGTCACGCTCATCCTCAGTGCGTAGACGCCAGTAATCCTCCCACCAGTCTCCGGCGGCTCCCTCTATCTGCAGTTCGGCGCACGCCATCTTGTGTGCCTCAGAAATCCCCATAATACGGAAGATCCTCTCCATCTTCTGGATCCACTCGGCCACGGCTAATGGGCCACTCTCCCCAGTGAAACGGGGCGGATCATAGGTACGTAAACAGCTGACCACAACAGCCTGGTCCTGCTCAACCGGTGCCTGGGGATCTCTACGCGGCGGCATTCTGAAGATCCAAGTATACTTGAATTGATCAGTATAGCCAATTAAGAAATAGCCATACTAGACTTGAAATAATAAAAGTAAATAACAAATATTCGAAAACACCTAGCTTGGCTAGAGTTCCGGTATACTTAAACTTTCTATGTTCCGGCTCGTAACGGAGTTCTGACTTACTCTAGAGTCCTTGGACTTAAGTTGTTCTAGAGTTCTTCTGTCTAGAGTTCTGTCTCTAGAGTTATCTGTCTTATAAGAGGATAGTCATCTAGGCCCCGTACTTGAACTGAATTTAGCACTTGCAAATTTAAACTGAGTCAGGTGACTTACCTCGGAGTCGGTGCGGATGAGCGTGGCGTGGTCATGCTTTTCTAAACTTTGAAAGTATACAGAAACTCACTCTGCGCTCTGATACCACCTCCTGTCACACCCCGCCTTACTAGCTTTAAAAATCAGAGTAAAATTTTTGTTTTTTTTTTCGAAAGAACGTGCGAGCTTGGTTTTCGAAAATACTAACTTATTGCGGGATGTCACAGATAAAAACTTAACTTAACTGGCTCACAGACATATATAAAACATGCAACCAAGCTATCAGCTGCGGATAATGGAATTAAACATGCATAGTTTGTACTGTCTCGCACTGACTAGAAAACTGGCTAGCGGAAGCATTCGAAATACGAATACATAACATGCATATATAACTGAATAAATATATATGATCATAGCTAGCACATAAAAATGTGCGTAAAATATGTCCGACTCTCATGACCACGCTGCGCCACATCTGTGCTCATCCGGCACGCTCGACTTGGTCTCCTGAAAAACACAATGGGGGCGTGAGCAAACCACTATGCTCCGCAAAGACTAGTACTGAATAAAACATCATCCATAATAACGTGTCATGAACATAAATATATAAGAGCTGAAACTGTAAACTGTTCTTTGCTTTCTTTTCTGATCTGTGGTCAAAAGACCCTCGGCCTTGGCCGCTCGTGTGCACACGCCGATGGGGTATAAAGGCCTCGGCCCCCCAACGGTCATCAGGTGGGATATTTAAGCCCTTAGGTCAGCCCTCAACCTGGAACTAAACTGTCTCAAACATACCTCTGCCATGGTACAGATATTATCTATGATGTGACATCCAGTACATGACCCCCACCTGAAAACTTGAAATCTGATGCAAGTGCTGAACTGGAGTAGCGGTCGGAGGCTCGAATCTCCTTAGGCTACATAAATTTTTAAGCAAAATAATGCTAAGTATAATGCTCGGAATAATTAATTAAATGCTAAAATGCTGGGACTGATCTATGCGATTAAACTGGACTGGACTGGCTCGGAAAAATACTAAAAATTTTGGAACGAGACTCGGATCAGAAATCAAGAATCAAAACTGACTCGAACCGCTGTTCGAACCGGTCGGTTCGCTGCTGGACCGCCGTGTCACGCCGTTATTTCTCAAAAGATGCGTGCGGCCTTAGCCTCTCGTTGCGCTCGTGCAAACTAGCTAAGTCAGCCTCACCGTGCCTAGACCGTGCTCGGTGTGCGAGAGTGCTTTGGCTAGAGAACGTGGGAAAGGGGGTTGAAGGGAAAATGCTCGTACTATTCACACAAACTAATTACAAGAGAGCTTGGATGATGCTTGGATGGGGTGCAAATGAGTGGGGCGTCCCCTATTTATAGTTGTCCCACCGCCTTTAAGGAACCCTCTAGAACCTACAAGGGTCTTGTGCCTTCTAGATCCTACTTACATGACTCCTACACGTCCTAGAACTTTCTACATGGCTCTAGGCCCTTCATGTCCCTACTACACGCATCTACACATCTCTTGGGCCTTCTAGAAGCTCCTAGACAAAACTAGACCCTTTCTATGTACAAGACTTAGGTATGGTACGGCCTAAAAGTCCACGAAAGACCGGACAGGCCCCGCGCGTCCGTGCGTGCTGCCCGCTTCCGTGCGCGCCCTTCCTGCGCGCCTGCGGCACTGCTCGGGTCCCCTCGGGTTTGCTCGCGTTTGCTCGTGCCCCGGCGTGCTGCTCAAAGCATCCTCGTGCCTAGGACCCGCATGGGCGCTGCTCCCATGCGCGGGCCTTCTCGGGTCAAAGGAAGCGGGACGTGACATTAACCTCCAAAGCCGCGACTAGCCCTAGTTTGAGCCCTAACTCGATTTCTCCATTTTTAACAGAGGTAAGCTCGGGATTTTTGATTTCATTAATTATTTTATGACATTTTAAGATTTTTCAAGAGAGGCCACACGGGCGCTGCCGGGTGTCCCCGAGGTCACTGGGCACTCGGGCGTGTTGCTGGGCACGCACCGAGGCCAACTGGGCTCAGCTGACCCGGCTCGGGTCAGCACTGGACATGGCACGAGGCTCTGGCACGAGACCTCGTGCGCTGGGTCTTGGCACGGTGCTTCCGGGCACTGTGCGCGTGGGTCGTGCACGCTGGGTGCCATGCTCACGCATGCTGGGGCTACTGGGGCTTATGCTGGGCACACGGGCACGCACTGGGCGTTGAGGGCGCTGTTGCGCGCACGCGGGCTGTTCCTCGCGCCGCCCGGGCGCGGGCACTGGCTAAGGCTGGCCTCTGCATGCACGGACAGGCACTGGGGCCGGGCACTACCGCGCTACATTCGCGGACAGTGACCAAGGCCGGCCCTTGCCGGACCTCTGGCGACTTTTCCGGTGACATGCATGACATAACAACTTAGCATGATAAAATAGACACATATATCACATAAAACACTAGTGGACCCCGGGTCCACTTGCATGTTCACTACGTAGGGCTTATACGGCCCGTACGAGCATTTGACGTCTGAACCAACATTCTCAACATGAAATTTCACTCAGGGCCGAATGTTTTACATCACAAATGATGACTAAAATGGCTAACACTTATGTCATAACTCACATGCATGGGACTAGGGTTCGGGGGATCAATTTAACAAAATCATGAGCAATATGACCGAAAAAACGAACTCAAATCATGATCAAATTTTTACACTATCAATGTCATCTTCTGTTTCTCAGTTGTTGCCACTTCGATATTGAATGTCGAGGTAAAGAGTGATACCATTTTTGAGCACGGGGTCCCAAAGTTAAAGAGAACATCCGACATCTGAGCGCATCGGTTGCTCCATGAAGATCCATCCACGAGGTATATTGATCGAGATGTGCATCCGGATCTGAGGTACCATCATAAAGACCGATCTGTGGGAGTTTAACTTTTGAGGGAAGTGGCTCCATTGTCAAATAAGGAGCTAAGGGAGTCTCGGCTTCTAAATAAACATTTTCCAGGACAGAGCCCCTTCGTTGGGATTCTTCAGGAATGTCTTGCCGAGTCTCCAACTCAGCAATTCTCTTCCTCAACATTGCTAGCTCTTCTGACTCACGCCTTAAACGATTCCTTTCAATAGTATGACGTAATTCATGGTTTTCACGTCGGAATCGATTCGTTCTATCGTATGACGTAAATCAGATTGTTGGTCATGTTGTGAGGTTTTCGGCGATGAAAATGCTGGCTGTTGTTGATGACGTCCAGAATGACTTTCAACAGTAACTTCTTGTTGGGCTGCTTCTGGAATACGACTTTGAACAGGAACTACTCCACGATTATGAGTGGTAGTATTTCGTTGTGATTCAGGTACTCGTGGATGAGAAGTTGCATGTGATGCGGCAGGAATATCATGTTGTTGAACAAGCGATGTTCGCTGCCTAATTGGAGGATTTGAGGCAGGGACTTGATTTGGAATCGTCACAGTTGGCCCTGTTCTTGTTTGTGCCATGAAATTAGATAAATTTCTGAGAAAGTCTGGGTCTTGAAATAAAACAGAGTAATCTATCGGCATAGATGGCACCGTTGAATTTTCAGTTGTATGTGCAGGGTGACGATTGGTTCCAGCTTCTGGATTTCGTTCTTGTCGCCCAGAACTCGACATCATAAGTTATGCAGGTTCGTAAATATTGATTAAATTCACACACAATCAAGCGTAGATTAAGAAGAGCGTGTAGGCCCTTCCTCTAGCGCCAAACTGTTGTTGTATGAAATTAACAACGTAAAATTATTAACAGCTGAGTGTGCTTAAACAAAGATTAATGTAAAATTATATTATATTTGATATATTCACAAGAGTACAGGAGTCGGTTTTTTATTCTTAACCGAGATCATCTCAAGCCCATGTACGATGTGTTGAAAAAAGAAAAAGAAGGAGCCCCCGTACTGTCATAAATTCTGCTATTTATAGTGCGGTAGTTTTTGTCTTTTTGCTCGAAATGGATAAGAGCATATTTAATGTTGAGCTGCTTCACTGAAGCGGTGTGTTTTAATCTGGGGAACATCAATGATTGCTCTTTTGTTTTGATGGTCCAATCAGGTGCTTACAGCTTGTTTTATGTTTGGATATTTGAACTTTGTGGTAGTCGGTTTGAACAGAGAAGTTTTGATGTGACTGGCCATGATGTTTGATGAAGTCGGTCACTTGCGTCTTCGATACATAGTCGGTTCTTTTCCCTTGGTTATCCCGGAAGTCGGTATATTTCGATAAATACCGACTTATCCTAAGTTTGTCTTTTTCTGACGGATTTACTCCAATGGCACAATTAATCACCAATTTTAACCGTATAATCAAGTCGGTTATCAACAAGGGACTAAGTAGATCTAATCCTATACTAACTAGAATTCTAAATCATGAAAGAGAATAAATTCCTAAGGAAACTAAATATCCTAATATCTAATAATTAATTAACTAAATAGGCACATGCCTTTATTCAAGATCTCCTAACCAAACTACAATCCTAATTATGCTAATAAATATGGATCCTCCACTATTGCTTGCGCTGCACGCCGGTCCAAACCCTAGCCGCGTCGTGCACTACTCCTAGTCCTCCTCGGCATTGGTCCCGTGCGCGTCTCGTGCATTTGTGCATCACGCCCACGTACGCCTCCTCGTGCTTCTTCGCGCGTACTCATTCCTCGCATGCTCGACCCTCGCATGCTCGACCGTCGCCTGGTCGATCTTCGTGTGGTCGACCCTCGTGTCTTGGTCGACCTTCGTGTTCTCCCGCGCAAGTCCCCTGTCGCGTGGCCTTCCCTCGCGCGTTGCTGGCCCTCGCGCCTCATCACTTGGCCTACGCGTATTGCCAGTGTGCGTACCGTGTACTGGTCATGCGCGCGCCATTTTACTCGCATACGCGCCTTCTTGCCACGGCCTCTCGGCCTGTCCCGACGGCTTGCGCACATTTTCCCTAGGTCATCGTAGGCCTCGTCCTCGGGCTCGAATGGGTCAATGACCACATACGCATCATTGCCTGCGTGCGCGCGAGGCTGCTCGGGTCGGTGCGGGTCAGGTGACGCGGGGTGTTACATTCTCCCCCACCTGTTTTGACGACGTCCTCGTCGTCTCGTATCTCTCGAGGGTATCTCTGAATTGCCATAAATCCTCCTCGAACTCCCATGATGCTTCTGACTCGGGGAGGCCTTTCCACTTGATTAAGTACCGTTTCTTTGGCGGTACCCCTCGTCGCCGTACTATGTCGGATGTGAGCACCTCATCCACTTCCTTGTCGAAAGACTTGGTTGTGATCGGTGGTGCCCTGAATGATAACCCTCGACTTGGGTCTTCCACGTCCCCTTTGTAAGGCTTTAACATATTCACGTGAAAGACTGGATGGATTTTGAGTGCTGGAGGTTGATCAACCCGGTATGCCACGTTGCCTACCTTCTTAATCACCGGGAACGGTCCCTCATACTTCCATACAAGTCCCTTGTGCAAGCTTCGAAAGGTCTTGAATTGTTGGAGCAATAGCTTCACAAGGACTAAGTCACCTTGGGAGAACTCTCGTGGACGCCTTTTCATGTCAGCCCATTTCTTCATTCTTCTACGGGCCCTCTCCAAGTATGATCGCGCTAAGTCCGCTTGTTCCTCCCAAGTCTTTGCCATCTTCTCGGCCCCAGGGCTCTTTCCTTCCTTTACGGGTAGGGAAATCGTGTGCGGTGTTAAAGGTTGTCGCCCTGTGACTACCTCGAATGGGCTACGCCAGTTGATTCACTCCTCTGCAAGTTATATGAAAATTGGGCCACATCAAGCAACTTGGCCCAGTCCCTTTGGTTGGCACTTACAAAGTGCCTTAAGTAGCATTCTAGTAGCGCATTGACCCTCTCGGTTTGCCCGTCGGTCTGGGGGTGAAAACTTGTTGAGAAGTTGAGTTCGGTCCCTAAGAGCTTGAAAAGTTCTGTCTAAAGTCGCCCCGTGAATCTTGGGTCCCTGTCGCTGATGATGCTCCTAGGCAGCCCCTAGTGCTTGACCACGTTCTTGAAAAATCCTCGGGCAGCCTCCTCGGCGGTGCAGTCCTTGGTGCAAGGGATGAACGTCGCGTACTTTGAAAATCGGTCGACGACGACCATGATTGAGCCGTATCCCTCGGACTGTGGTAGGGAACTTATGAAATCCAGCGTGATTGAGTCCCACGGTCCTGCGGGTATCGGCAACGGCTCTAACAGTCCCGCCGGGTGTCTATTCTCGACCTTATCTTGCTGGCATACTAGACATGTCCTTACGTAGGTCTCCACATCATCCTTAAGTTGGGGCCAAAAATAGGTGGACTCGAGGAGGGCCATTGTCCTTCGTTGGCCCGGGTGGCCTGCCCACTTGGTATCGTGGCACTCTTTCATGAGTTCTCGCCTTAAACCGTCCCACCTTGGCACGAACAATCGTCGCCCTTTTTTGTAGAGTAAACCGTCCTCTACCCAAAAGCGTTGGGTCTTTCCCTCCCTGGCTATGTCCGTGAGTGCCTTGGCCACAGGGTCCCGCTCGAGCCCTTCCCGAATACAGGTAAGGATGTCCCCGTCCGCTTTGGTAATGGCAGCTAGTTTGGCCTTCCGACTTAGTGCGTCGGCCACTACGTTTGCCTTCCCCGGCTTGTATTCCAACGGTAGTCGAACTCTGCTAGGAAATCTTGCCATCGGGCTTGCTTTGGGGAGAGCTTCTTCTGGGTTTGAAAGTAGCTAGTGGCAACGTTGTCCGTCTTGATGCTGAAATGTGCCCCTAGCAA
Source organism: Striga asiatica (assembly GCA_008636005.1). Lineage (NCBI taxonomy): Eukaryota > Viridiplantae > Streptophyta > Magnoliopsida > Lamiales > Orobanchaceae > Striga > Striga asiatica. The sequence goes on along the minus strand of BKCP01007260.1, from coordinate 16,407 downwards.
ATAGTGGCGCCACACCCTCAAGCAGTGGATGATGGCCGTCATCTCCTTCTCTTGCACCGTGTAGCATCGCTCGGTTTCATTCAACTTTCGGCTTTCGAACGCTATAGGGTGCCGATCTTGCATCAATACCCCCCCAATAGCAAAGTCTGAGGCATCCGTGTGAACCTCAAAGGGCTTGGTGAAGTCAGGTAATGCTAAGACAGGCTCCTGGCTTACCGCGACCTTGAGATCTTCGAAGGCTCGTTCTCACTCGTTATCCCATACCCACGGCTTCTCCTTCTTGAGCAGGTCGGTAAGAGGTGTTGCCCTTGCCGAGTAACCCTGTATGAAACGGCGATAATAGTTAACTGATCCGAAGAACGAACGTAATTCCGTTACCTTGGTTGGCGCTTCCCATTCCATGATCGCCTTCACCTTTGCCTCGTCCATCTTGATTCGTCCGTGGCCAATGATATGTCCTAAGAAGCTTACTTCTTCTTGGGCGAAAATGCACTTGGACTCTTTGACGTAAAGCTCATTGTCCCGAAGTACCTTGAACACGGTGCGAAGGTGGTCAGCGTGCTCCTCGAGTGAATTGCTATATATGACAATGTCGTCTAAGTAGACCACCACAAACCGATCCAAGTATGGGTGAAAGATCTTGTTCATGAGTGTACAGAATGTAGCTGGGGCATTCGTGAGTCCAAAGGGCATTACTAACCACTCGTACGACCCATACCGCGTGATGCACGTAGTCTTAGGTTCGTCTCCTTCGGCGATGCGGACTTGGTATTAACCCTTCTGTAAATCCATCTTGGTATACACTCGGGCTCCCCCGAGTCGATCGAATAAGTCGGCAATCAAAGGGATGGGATAGCGATTCTTGATTGTTACCTTGTTTAATGCCCGATAGTCTACGCACATGCGTAGCGTCCCATCATACTTCTTCTGAAAGAGTACGGGTGCGCCATAAGGTGCCTTACTCGGTCGGATTTTCTCTGTTTCCACGAGCTCCTTAAGTTGCTTCCTCAATTCCTCAAGTTCGGGCGGCGACATTCGGTACGGGGCCATGGCAGGCGGCTTGGTGCCAGGCTCTAACTCGATCTTGTGATCCACCCCTCGCCTGGGTGGTAGCTTGATCGGAAGTTCTGTTGGCATGACGTCCTTATTCTCTTCAAGGACTTCTCGAATGATGGGTGGTACCTCTGGGGGATTCTCCTCGCACTTGTCCTCCTTTAGCTCTGCTAAGTATGTCGGTTAACCTCGCCTTGTCCCCTTGGCAAGCTGCATTGCGGAGAGTTGCTTGCTGGCACTTCCACTGTCCCCCTCGATAGTTGGAACCATGCAAGGGGATCCCTTCTCCAAGATGCAAATGGTGTTAAAGGAAGGCATAGGAATCGCTGTTACCTGTCGCAGAAAATCCATGCCAAGTACCACTTTGAAGTCGTCCATGGGTGCCACGGAAAAGTTCGCACGTCCTTGCCATGTCCCTAAGCGTAGACCCACGTTGCTCGCAGTTCCCTCTAGTCTACGAACATTGGCATTGACCGTCTTTAGCCATCCGGCTCCTTTGGTCCAAGATAGTCCCAACCTTGTGGCCTCCTCATTGGTAATGAAATTTTGGCTACCTCCTGTGTCCACCAGGGCCTTAGTTGGCTTCCCGTTAATGTGTGCTTCCACGTACATGAGCCCCTTGCTATTCGTGGTGCACTCGGGCTTGACCTCGAGAACATTGAGGACTTGTAGTGATCCCATCATTGAGGGTGCTTCCTCTTTGTTCTCTGACTCGTGCTGCTCCACGATGGCTGAGAGGGAGCCAAGCTTCGGGCAGTCCTTCATGGCATGCGGTCCTTTGCACACGAAGAAGCCTCCCTTTGGGACGAATGCTTGCTTCTTTTCCTCGTAGCTACGGCGTCCCGCGTTCCGATCCTCCTTAACCGGCGCTCGTCGCTGGTCTCGGGGGTCTCGGCTCTTATTGTCCCTTTTGTCTCCCCCACCTTTAGTGGGGTACTTCTTGTCCTTCTTGGTGGCATCGGAAGATGATGATGATGGGCGAAACTCGATGAGAGATTCGACGGCGGCAATAGCGTCATCGACGGTCTTGACGCCCCGGCGTTGTAGCTCTTGTTTTGCCCAGTGTTGGAGTCCGTCCACGAAGAAAAAGAGCGAGTCATCCTCGGTCATGTTGGGGATCTGAAGCAAGAGGGTGGTGAACTCTTTGACGTAGTCTCTTATGGAACCCTTTTGCTTGAGTTCCCTCAACTTGCGTCGTGCCTCGTACACAACATTTTCCGGATAGAATTGTCACTTGAGCTCCTTGACAAAGTCGTCCCATGTGTCTATCCGGCACGTGCCTTGCTCAATGTCGCCATGTTTCCTGCGCCACCATAACATAGCATTATCAGAAAGGCAAAGGGAAGCAGTCTTTACCTTGGTTGCCTCGTCGATTTATGCCCTCAGAGTATTGTTGCATCTTCCACAAGAAGTTCTCAACTTCTTTGGCGTCCCTTACACCATTATAGCTTGTTGGTTTTGGGCACTCTACCCTTGGTGCGGGCATGGTGCTGCTAGTTTCCCCACTAGCAATCGCCTTCTTGCAAACGGCGATGTCCTTGTGCATCTCCTCGATGTCCTTATGCATCCCCTCGATGCTGGTTAGGAGGCCTTTCACGAGGTCCTCCATGTGGTCCTTAAACTCCTCTAAGTGGTCCAAGCGGTTCTCTGTGGAGCACTGTGTATCGAGCCCATCATTGACGGTGCCTTTGACGGACTCGAGCTCCTCCAGGACGTGTGTCTCCAATGTCTTGAAGGTAAACTCGACCCTTTCGAGCTTTTCGCCCATCTCCCCTACGACTTGTTCTAGCGACGAGACCTCGGCGCGGGCTCGGCTTTGGTCTCGGCGCTTCTTGTCTTTGGTTGAGGTGGAGGGCTCCCGCCCTCGGGTCTGCTCCTCGGTTAACCCCGACCTGGACACGTCTTGCTCTTTATCTTCGGCCATACTTAACACGGTACCGAGCGTGGCTCTGATACCACTTGTCACGCCCTTGTTCCTCGAACCTTGGTTGCGTGCGGCCTTAGCCCCTCGTGCGCCCTTCGCAGCTAGTTAAGTCAGCCTCACCGTGCCTGGAACGTGCTCGGTGTGTGCAAGTGCTTGGCAAGAGAATATGCAAGGGAGAATAAAAGGAAAGTGCTTGTACTATTATTAATACAAACTTTGTACAAGAGTGCTTGATGGTTGCTTGAATGGTTTGCAAATGAGGGGGCCTCTCCTATTTATAGGCACCACCTCCTCTAAGGAACCTTCTAGGTCCGACAAGGGTCTTGAGGGTTCTAGACCCTTCCACAAAACTCCTACTTCATACACACAAGTCCTAGAACCTTCTACATGCTTCATGCCCTATCTACAAGCCTCTACAAGGTTCTAGGACCTTCATGTCCCTACTACAATTATCTACATGATTCTAGGGCCTTCTAGAAGCTCCTAGACAAAACTAGCCCCTTCTATGTACAAGACTTAGGCATGGGGCGCCCTAAGTCGTCAAAAGCATGGGTTGGCCCTGTAACGCCCCGCCCTAACTTAATTATCAGAGTGCGATTATAAGATATCTTTTTAAAATAGTTTGAGAAAATGATTCGGAGCGTTACTAAAACATTTATTTTATCTTTTAGAAATCCGTTACGACCGTTTAAAAATTTACAACAAAAACGGATTTAATAATATACAATCCGACTATAAAATCGGATAAAAAGTCAAAGTTTGTCAAACAGTAAATTCAGCGGAATATAGCGTGGTACAATATACAACAAAATATTTAACTTCGATCCACCCGTCAACTTCACAGCTCCGGACCGACTTCATGACCTGAAAAATTTTGATAAAATGGGGTGTGAGTACCACTGTACTCCGTAGGAACTCATACTAAAGTAAACAACAATAATAATAGTAACATCATGATCAAAAGCATATAACATAACCGTGAATTTCCTGGTCAACAGTATAAACCGGACCCAGACCCGTGAATCTACCGGCTGCCATGATATAATGATAATGATAATAATAATGTTTGCCGGAATCCATGAAACACATACTAGTGGTAGATGATGCCACTAGAACTTAGAACGGAATTATGGCAACCTGAACCGGCCAACATCCATTCCAAGCGGAAAACATGATTGACATACCTTGAACATGATATCGTAATTATAATCAATGTAATACCCAGTCTGAGTCCCCACCTGTACTGAAGATATGAAACTGGAAGTGCTGATAGTCGTGAACTGATCAAACTGTAACATAATATAAACAATTACTAAGTACTATGCTCAGATTAATAAATTTAACTGTTAAGATGCTCGACTCGACTTAATATGATATCCGTATATAAATGAACACTCTAAGGGTTCACAAAAATAATTCTAAGTCCGGAAATTACACTGATATGCTTAACTGATCTGATTTGGCTCGAAAATAATTTAAATTTCAGAATAAGATTCGGACTGAAAATTACAAACCAAAACAGACTCGAACCGCCGGCTAAACCGGCCGGTTCGCTAACTGAATAAACCGGGTCGGCCTGGACCGGACCGGGTTGGACCACCGGTTCACACTGGACCGGGTGGTCACGGGCTGGCTGGGCTCGGTCCCGTGCCGGGCCTGCTGGGGCCATGGCACGGCACTGGACACGGGCTAGGTATGACCAGCCTCGGCACTAGGCGCTGCTGGGCGCGGGCAGTGCGGCTGGCACTGGCCGAGCGCGAGGGACACGAGGTAGACATGTACCCGGGCTGACTGGGCACTGGGCATGCAGCTGGCACGACCCAGGTGCGGCTGGCGCGAGAAATGACATGGCCAGACATGACTCGTGCATCTCGGGTGCGACTATGGCTTGTCAGTGTGCTGCCGGGCGACCCTGGGCACGCGGGCGTGCTGTTGGGCACGTCCCGGGCCAACTGATTGCTCGGGCGTGCAGCAGGGCACGTCCCGAGGCGTATGAACTTGCTCGGGCTCGCTGTTGGCACGACCCGAGGTCACCTGCGCATGGCACGGGCGACTAGCCCGAGGTCGCGCATACAGGACACTGGGACAGCACTGCCGGCATGGCCGCTATGTGCGGCAGCATGCCGTGACTGGCCCTTGCCGGCCATTCGGCCACTTCCCTTGACCAAAATGACATAACATGACATGATTAACACATTTATATATACATGGGCCTGAGGGTCATCGTAAAAACATGAAATTTGATTTTATGTGACATGATGGGCCACGGCGTGCACGATAGGCGCGTCCGACGGCCTTAACGTGAACCCTCGACCAAACATGAACTTTTCTCGGGCAACATGAGTTTATTGACCATAATTTATCATTTAAAGACTGTTGGAACATAAATGTCCCTAACAAAGTTGATCACAATAAAAGATACCCTAGTAGGGTAAGACACGGCCCGTGGGCGCGTGCTACGTGCACGGTCCACTTTCCTTGGCCATTTCATCAACAAAATGAATACTTATCTCGTGCTATCTTTTAAGACTGAACATAATACATTAAATAAGGACTAATGATGCATATTTTGCTCGGGAGAAGTTGACTACATAAAGAGATGAGTTGATATGGCCCTAAAATGCACACCCGAGAGTATTTTCGAAAATTACATGAACTTAGACCTATAAGTTGAACTTGGTATGATATATATAACATCATAAAAGGGTTAGAATCATATTACCCTTTGATTTCCTGAAGAAAATTGACAAGAAATTGGTGTTGGTTCGGACCCTTTCCTTTCCCTTGCGCGCGTACGGTAGGTTGGATTAATAAATCTTAATCTTGTTTATAGTTTGCTTAAGGCTTGCTTAGGAAATAACTTAGGTAATATGCTGAAATTATGTCCCAACACTTTGATTTATAGGCGTGAAAATGGAGCAAAATGAGATAAAAGCTCACGGCCAATGAGCTCGTGCCATTTGCCGCGTCCTAGGGCCACGAGGTGTCCTTTCTCTAGCTTAGTCACCAACACTTGGCGTGAAGTAGTTACATGGTACAATTAGGATGATATTCACGTGCCTTGCTCCAATCTTTTGTCCACTTGAGCTAATTAAATACTTAAGCACGCTTAGGGCTCGATTATGCATGATTAACCTAGATTAAGGAGATTAGAAGAAAATTGAGCACCCTAGCCGTGCATTGATCAATGTTTAAGAACATATGATGATCAAATGAGCACTTAACCTTAAATGAACATAATTAAGGTACATAAGTACGATTATGCATATGATTACGCACGATTAGCGCGAGATTAGCACATTTACCGCTCGATTAAGTACGATTTGATTCGATATAATTTTTATCGGGCGATTGAACATAAATTGATTTATACTTCGAATATTTAATGATTTCGAGAATATTATGAACATTATGAAATTAAGTATGTAATTTACATTAGGGAAAAAATGGGCTATTACAATCTGTCCTCCTTAAAATATTTTCGTCCTCGGAAATATCAAACTGAACACCTATACATGGAATATAAGAAATATATACATCAAAACTGGAAATCAGGAAAACGAGCGCGAATATCAGCTTCCTGCTCCTAAGTGGCACCGTGGCGATCCCATTGAATACGAACGAGGGAAATCTCACGCTTCCGGAGTCGACGAACCTTTCGGTCCAAAACGGCTACTGGTTTCTCCTCGTAAGATAAGTCTGGCTGAATCTGGATATCGGTATGCTGAAGAATATGATCTGGATCGCACACGTACTTACGTAACATGGACACATGAAAAACATTATGAACATTGGATAATTCGGGAGGCAAAGCTAAACGATAAGCAACTTCGCCCACTCGTTCGAGAACTTCGAACGGGCCAATATAACGAGGATGCAACTTTCCTCTCTTTCCGAATCGAATGATCCCTCGGAATGGACGAACTTTAAGAAAGGCTCGCTCCCCAACTTCGAATTGAATATCACGTCTGTGCTGATCGGCTGATGATTTCTGCCGACTCTGAGCTGCCTGAAGTCTCTGTCTAATCAATTCTACATCTGCCGCCGTTTCTGCGATCATGCTCGGACCAAGTATTCGGCGTTCACCGACGTCGTCCCAATAAAGAGGGGAACGACACTTACGACCGTATAGTGCTTCGTAAGGAGCCATTTGAATAGAAGAATGATAACTATTATTATAAGAAAATTCGCATAATGGTAATAACGACTCCCACTTAGCACCCCTGTCAACAACCAAAGATCGCAACATATCTTCCAGTGTTTGAATAGTCCGCTCGGATTGTCCGTCAGTCTCAGGATGATAAGCGGAACTAAACTCTAATCTCGTGCCCATTGCCTTGTGCAAACTTTCCCAAAATCTACTAGTGAATCTGGGATCCCTGTCTGACACGATAGTAACAGGCACTCCGTGAAGTCGAACAACTCCCTCGGTATAAATCTCGGCTAACTTATCCAAAGACATATTCATCGATACTGGCATAAAATGAGCAACCTTGGTCAATCTATCCACCACGACCCAGATAGCATCGTGATGTTTAGATGACTTCGGTAGCCCTGTGGCAAAATCCATCGTGACTTCCTCCCACTTCCACTTCGGAATCTCGAGTGGTTGCAGAAGGCCCAAGGGACTCTTGTGTTCTGCTTTGACCTGTTGACAGGTTAAACATTTTCTTACAAAGTCGGCAACGTCCTTCTTCATTCCACGCCACCAGAACGATCTCTTCAGGTCATGATACATCTTCGTACTTCCCGGATGAGCTAAATAAGGTGCGGTATGAGCTTCAGACAAAATTTCCTTTCGCAACGCTTCGACTTTCGGCACCACGATTCTACCTCGAAATTCTAAGGCTCCATCTGAACCCAGTTGGAAACCTTCGACACCTCCGACACGGAGTTTAGCGGTAATAACACGAATAAATTCATCAGACATCTGTTCCCGCCGGATTCTCTCCCTTAACGTTGGTTGAACCTGCATAGCACTAACACTCCCAATAATCGCCGTAGGAAGTGCATCAACAATCTGAATTTGCATCCGAGCGAATTCTTGGATAAGATGGTTCTGCTGAGTAACAACGTAAGTCAAATCACCATTCACCTTGCGGCTTAGGGCATCAGCAACGACATTCGCTTTCCCCGGATGATACTGAATGGTACAATCATAGTCTTTCACAAGTTCTAACCAACGCCGCTGACGCATGTTGAGCTCTTTCTGAGTAAAAATATATTGCAAGCTCTTATGATCAGTGAAAATGTCGCATTTGCCGCCATACAGATAATGTCGCCAAATCTTGAGGGCATGTACCACTGCTGCAAGTTCCAAGTCGTGTGTAGGATAATTCTGTTCATGCGGCTTTAATTGACGAGAGGCATAAGCAACGACCTGGCCATCCTGCATTAGAACACATCCCAAACCCTGTCTCGAGGCATCACTATAAATGGTGAAACTCCGAGTAGGATCCGGTATAATTAGTACGGGCGCAGTGGTCAATCTCCTCTTGAGCTCTTGAAAACTGGACTCACAACGATCAGTCCATTTGAACGTGACAGACTTCCTTGTCAATTGGGATAATGGGAGGGCAATTTTGGAAAATCCCTCAATAAACCTGCGATAGTAACCAGCCAAAC
>BKCP01007249.1:140355-222000 GCA_008636005.1 Striga asiatica | reverse complement strand
ATAATGATTTACCTTTTGCCTAGTATATATAAAATTAATATTGACATGATGTGGGAAAATTATGACGAATTATGACATAAATTCGTTTTGAAGTTAGTAGAAAATATTAAAAAATTAGATTTATTTTTTATTTTTTAAATCCTTACAGTAATTCGTATGCTCCTTTTCATACGCTTAATTTATCAAGTTTAAACATACAAATCAAAATTAATGCAACTCGAAATATTATATAACAAATAAAATGGAATTTATTATCTAACATTTAGTATACTGCCGGAAAATCTTTTATAAATCTTATTCTCTTTTTATGCACATAGATATCAAAAAATGAGTAAAAAAATTATCTAAATATGTTTATAAGTATCTAATATTATATGTGTTAACAATGTTACACCCAAAAGACATTAAGAATACGTAGACTATTATATAACATATGTGAAAGTATTAAAATATTTTATATTATTATCGAAAAATGTGAAATTACCTCAATTCTGTCTAGACTATTTTATAAGAAAAATATATATACTTAAAGTTAGCATAGACACACACACACACACACACACACACACACACATATATATATATATATATATATATTTAGACTGCTCTCAGTTTATATAAAGTTTGTTGCTCTCATATTCGGATAACGTATTATGCATTTAATGAAAGCACCCTACGATACAAATTTATAAATATTAATTAAAATAATTTTCTAAATTATATAAAATTGAAATAACAAAGGTAAATATTACCTGTTCATCATGAAACAGTATATGGAATGCGTTACAGCTCTCCCATCAATAATGTGCAAAAAAAGTTTGTTTCTTTTGTTAACGGAATCAAGTGTACTCCAGCCTGGAAGCATTATATTGTATATGCGATGAAAAGCCTGGAAGCATTATGTTGTATATGCCATGAAAAATTATTTTCTCTGAACTCGTGAATGATGAGTTGTAACGGTGGTAGTGAATATCCTTTTATACAATTTTTTATTAACCAAAAGTGATATGATAATTATGGATTGTATTTGAATAGATAATAAGTCCCATGATTTTTGCAACGGACAATCAATTTCACATATTTTTTATTAACCAAAAGTGATAAGATAGTTATGGATTGTATTTGGATAGATAGTAAGTCCCATGATTTTTGCAACGGACAATCAATTTCACATGCTTAATTAACGAAAATATCACCATTATTAAGGAGAATATCCATTTGCTTAATTAACGCAAATTTCATGCTAAATTAACGAAATATCCACTGCCTTTTCACGATTTTTCTTCCGATTTTAAAGTAGAATACATAAATAGAAAGTCAAAAGTCAACTCAATTATTTTTAGGTTTCTAAAATGGGATTTTTACATCAACCTTTTTAGATATATATAGATTTCATTAAAAAATATGAAAATTAATATATTCGTTGGATTTATATNATATATATATATATATATATATATACATTTGGAACTATATATATATATATATATGTTAATTCTATAACATTTTGTAGCAATATCTTAATTAGTGTACAATATCTTTCTAAATTTTGATTAACTAAATTATCAAATTTTAATAATGGGAGTAATTGATATATCATTATTTAAATTACATTTGTTATATTAAATAAAGCGATTAGACGAAATAAAGTGATTTACTAACTGAAATATAAAATTAAAATTGAAATATAAGTAACGCGAACTTGATTTACTAAATTATAAAATGTTAATCTCCTGAATAATTAATATCAGATTATCTAAATTACTTTATTATTTATAATAAAGTAATTAGTATCTAGAAGATAACTCGGATTCAGAGAAAGATCTATTTGTTATAAATGAGAATTTCAAAAAAGTTGGTATTGTTAATATAATTTGTTATTTTTAATCATTGTAATATGAAATATTTATTTAAATAATTCCCTTTTTTTTTGTAGGAAAAAAGCTAAAATAACATTTTCTATCCAATGTAATGATTCATCGGAAAATAAATAAATAAATAAATTCACTAAATTGAAATTGTAAATTATTAAAATTTGCCCACAATGATCAATCACAAAACACAAATAAAATGTTGAACACCAAACATAATAGAAATAATAAGCTTTCAAGACACGGCATAATAATAAAATTCATAATATAAATCGGAATTCTTATCAAAAACTAAATATCTTCAATCTCTCTTGATCTTCGCTACTGTTGAGCAAAAATATCACCATGTCGAGGGAAAATCCCATCATAGTTGCATAGTAGAGTTCTTCTATGAAGCACAAGTTTCCACATGTGTATTAAATCTCTTCTTCCACTATTAAATTCAACATTGTAGTTGGAGATTGAATACACCTCGCCTTCGTTCAGAAACTTAACTTTTTAAATGTTAATAATATTTGAAAAAATATTAGTATTTAAATAGGTGAAAATTAACTTTTTAAAAAAATTCTTACCGTAGATCAAGATTTATATTAGCAATTAGACTTTAGAGTGAATTAACTTTTTTTAAAAAAAAAAATATGTTAGAATTTTTTTTTTTAAATATGTTAGAATAAATACATAAGAGATGAGATTTTTTAAAATTTACCGAACGATATATTCTGTAAGATTACCATGAGATTTTTTAGGCGTGTATGCGTTAATGGGATTTTTTGTAGGGTGTATGGAACCAAAAGCCATTTTTTTTTTTTTGTATGTTGTATTTAGAAATTAACAATTTCATTCCTAATAGGAATCCAAATTTATGGTCATTGAATCAACAGCCAATCAAAATTTGACTTTGATTTACACAAATCTTTTTTTTGACTGATAACAAACAATATTAAAAAGCATAATACAGATGATGATATTTTGTGGAGATTGTAAACGATTTTAACGGATTGTTTAAAACAAAAGCTTATCGGATTTATTGTTGCAAGCGGATTATTTTCCAAGCGTGAATTAAGAGAACAATCGAATTTAATGTATTTTGAACATAAAGTTTAAATTTAAACCAAAAGCTATTGGATTTATTTGTTGCTAGCGGATTTAATGTTGCAAGCTAGAATTAAGGAAATAATGCAATAAATTGCAACTTATAGAAAGTAATAAATGCTAAAACATTTTGACTAAAGGTTTGACTTTCTATTATTAAAAAAAAGTTATTCTTTTTATATATTTATAGATAAGTATATAATGAATGTATAAGTGTAATATAAATCATATATCTAATTGTAAGGAGTGAGNTGAGGTGCGGGGCTGAGTGGTTTAAGTGGTCCGATCTAGGGTTTTGTGCAGCTTTAAGGGGAATAGAGTCCGTGATGGAATCGTCATCTTCAGGGGCTACTAGATCTCGAGAGGCTGAGGAGGAGATGGAGAAGCAACTTCGGAAGTTTTCGCTTTCAGAATCGGGGAATGCGGACATAGAGTTGGGATCTGGCGATATTAAATCGAGTGCGGAAGAATGTGAATGATGTCTTTTTGGAAAGATTGTGGGTGATCGGAGGGCTAGTCTAAACAGTATCAGGAGAACGATGGGGCTGATTTAGCGAGTGCAGCACCCATTAGAGGTTCGTGAACTACGCCCTAATTTTTTCCAGTTTTTATTTGGCACTGTCAAAGATATGAGGAAGGTTGCGGCAGGAAATAATTGGATCTTCGAAAACCAATATTTGATATTGCATCCGTGGACTACGGGTATCAGCGGTAACCACAAGTGCTTCGATGAACTGAAAATATGGGTGCAAGTTTATAATGTTCCATTAAATTGGCTTCGTACTGAGGTGGGGTTGAAGATTGGGCAGTGATATAGCCATACAAGGACATACCGGCCCAAAGGCTCCCTACTCGACCGGGTAACCGCTCAGACCGCCTACAGGACGATATATTACCATTAACACACATAAATCGACTTCCCTAAAGTCGATTCTACAGAGAGCGACCGAGAAAAGGCGGAAATATGTCTAGTCGACTCTCACAAGTCGACCTCAGCCTGTCGACTTCCACTAGTCGACATCAGTACAAGAAGAGCAACAAGACCGTAACTTCCGAAGCGTCCAGATACTCTAAGTCGACTCCCAGAAGTCGACTTAACTAAGACAATTCTCTGAAGATGACTCGTAGCCTCCGAATCCGTACATACCCATAAGTCGACCTCCTAGCTCTCGAAGTCGACCCCGCACACCTCGAATAGTAGAGATGTGATGACGACTCATCACACTTGTAGCACACTTGAAGTTCTGCATATTATAAAGGATAAGAAGGAATCTTGTGATGACTCAGCAACAAGGGGAGACGAATCGACCAGGGCATTTTAGACCATCTAAGTCCACCGACTTGGGCATTTTGGGCACTTCAAGTAAGTATTCACTCCTATATAAAAGAGAGGAGGTAATCCCAAACCCTAATTCTCATTCATTCCCATTCTCCCCCATAGCTGCTGCGCAACATCTCTTCATCACTCTTATACTGACTTGAGCGTCGGAGGCTCTACGCTGGAAACACCTCCGGCGTTGAGTTTTTGCAGGTATCTCGCGGTCTAGCAACAATTCGGAGGCGGTTTAAGTAGATCTAAGGTCACATCCACCGGTTTACTCCGGATCTGGGAGTGGACCCATCATATTGGCGCCGTCTGTGGGGAGTTCTTGAAGGAGGGAAGAGCTTCACACCCAGCTCCGATCTGTTTGCTGATGGCGGAGAAGGAGGGCTTGCAGAGAAATTGGAACGAGGAGTTCAGAGGGACGTGGATGGACAAGAGGCCACCACCAATCTTTACCACCAAACACCCCGTGACGCAGATGATGGGGGTGCCACCATTTGGAGGACCTCCACCACCAGGACTGACGTTGGGGGGAGAAACACCTGTCACTCCAACCAGCGTGAAGCTGCAAGTGTTGACCCAGGCGGGGACAAGTCAAATCCCTAACCCAGATGGAGAGAAGGAACCAGCAGAGATGTCTCGACGCGAGGGAAGACAGATACAGGAGGTACCGGAGTAGACCCAACCCCATGTAGAGGAGCAGACCTTGACGATGACAAGGAGCGAAATGCAAAAGATGATTGCTGAAGCCGTGGCTGCCCAGATGAAGCATATGAGTGCTTGATTTTTCGTACTGTGAGGTACGGGGCTGAGTGGTTTAAGTGGTCCGATCTAGGGTTTTGTGCGGCTTTAAGGGGAATAGAGTCCGTGATGGAATCGTCATCTTCAGGGGCTACTAGATCTCGAGAGGCTGAGGAGGAGATGGAGAAGCAACTTCGGAAATTTTCGCTTTCAGAATCGGAGAATGCGGACATAGAGTAGGGATCTGGCGATATTAAATCGAGTGCGAAAGAATGTGAATGATGTCTTTTTGGAAAGATTGTGGTTGATCGGAGGGCTAGTCTAAACGGTATCAGGAGAACGATGGGGCTGATTTAGCGAGTGCAGCACCCATTAGAGGTTCGTGAACGAAGCCCTAATTTTTTCCAGTTTTTATTTGGCACTGTCGAAGATATGAGGAAGGTTGCGGCGGGAAATAATTGGATCTTCGAAAACCAATATTTGATATTGCATCCGTGGACTACGGGTATCAGCGGTAACCACAAGTGCTTCGATGAACTGAAAATATGGGTGCAAGTTTATAATGTTCCATTAAATTGGCTTTGTATTGAGGTGGGGTTGAAGATTGGGCAGTGATATAGCCATACAAGGACATACCGGCCCAAAGGCTCCCTACTCGACCGGGTAACCACTCAGACCGCCTACAGGACGATATATTACCATTAACACACATAAATCGACTTCCCTAAAGTCGATTCTACAGAGAGCGACCGAGAAAAGGCGGAAATCTGTCTAGTCGACTCTCACAAGTCGACCTCAGCCTGTCGACTTCCACTAGTCGACATCAGCACAAGAAAAGCAACAAGACCGTAACTTCCGAAGCGTCCAGATACTCTAGGTCGACTCCCAGAAGTCGACTTAACTAAGACAATTCTCTGAAGACGACTTCACCCCAGAGAGTTATCCAAGCGTAGCCTCCGAATCCGTACATACCCATAAGTCGACCTCCTAGCTCTCGAAGTCGACCCCGCACACCTCGAATAGTAGAGATGTGATGACGACTCATCACACTTGTAGCACACTTGAAGTTCCGCATATTATAAAGGATAAGAAGGAATCTTGTGATGACTCAGCAACAAGGGGAGACGATCGACCAGGGCATTTTGGACCTTCTAGGTCCACCGACTTGGGCATTTTGGGCACTTCTAGTAAGTATTCACACCTATATAAAAGAGAGGAGGTAATCCCAAACCCTAATTCTCATTCATTCCCATTCTCCCCCATAGCTGCTGCGCAACAACTCTTCATCACTCTTATACTGACTTGAGCATCCGTGGATCGACGTGGACATATTGGAACTCTCGTTCCGGCGTTGAGTTTTTGCAGGTATCTCGCGGTCTAGCAACAATTCGGAGGCGGTTCAAGTAGATCTGAGGTCACATCCACCGGTTTACTCTGGATCTGGGAGTGGACCCATCATATTGGCGCCGTCTGTGGGGAGTTCTTGAAGGAGGGAAGAGCTTCACACCCAGCTCCGATCTGTTTGCTGATGGCGGAGAAGGAAGGCTTGCAGAGAAATTGGAACGAGGAGTTCAGAGGGATGTGGATGGACAAGAGGCCACCACCAATCTCTACCACCAAACACCCCGTGACGCAGATGATGGGGGTGCCACCATTTGGAGGACCTCCACCACCAGGACTGACGTTGGGGGGAGAAACACCTGTTACTCCAACCGGCGTGAAGCTGCAAGTGTTGACCCAGGCGGGGACAAGTCAAAGCCCTAACCCAGATAGAGAAAATGAACCAGCAGAGATGTCTCGACGCGAGGGAAAACAGATACAGGAGGTACCGGAGCAGACCCAACCCCATGTAGAGGAGCAGACCTTGACGATGACAAGGAGCGAAATGCAAAAGATGATTGCTGAAGTCGTGGCTGCCCAGATGAAGCAGATGAGTGCTTGATTCTTCGTACTGTGAGGTGCGGGGCTGAGTGGTTTAAGTGGTCCAATCTAGGGTTTTGTGCGGCTTTAAGGGGAATAGAAGTCCGTGATGGAATCGTCATCTTCAGGTGCTACTAGATCTCGAGAGGCTGAGGAGGAGATGGAGAAGCAACTTCGGAAGTTTTCGCTTTCAGAATCAGAGAATGCGGACATAGAGTTGGGATCTGGCGATATTAAATCGAGTGCGAAAGAATGTGAATGATGTCTTTTTGGAAAGATTGTGGGTGATCGGAGGGCTAGTCTAAACGGTACCAGGAGAACGATGGGGCTGATTTAGCGAGTGCAGCACCCATTAGAGGTTCGTGAACTAAGCCCTAATTTTTTCCAGTTTTTATTTGGCACTGTCGAAGATATGAGGAAGGTTGCGGCAGGAAATAATTGGATCTTCGAAAACCAATATTTGATATTGCATCCGTGGACTATGGGTATCAGCGGTAACCACAAGTGCTTCGATGAATTGAAAATATGGGTGCAAGTTTATAATGTTCCATTAAATTGGCTTCATACTGAGGTGGGGTTGAAGATTGGGCAGTGATATAGCCATACAAGGACATACCGGCCCAAAGGCTCCCTACTCGACCGGGTAACCGCTCAGACCGCCTACAGGACGATATATTACCATTAACACACATAAATCGACTTCCCCAAAGTCAATTCTACAGACAGCGACCGAGAAAAGGCAGAAATTTGTCTAGTCGACTCTCACAAGTCGACCTCAGCCTGTCGACTTCCACTAGTCGACATCAGTACAAGAAGAGCAACAAGAGCGTAACTTCCGAAGCGTCCAGATACTCTAAGTCGACTCCCAGAAGTCGACTTAACTAAGACAATTCTCTGAAGATGACTTCACCCCAGAGAGTTATCCAAGCGTAGCCTCCGAATCCGTACATACCCATAAGTCGACCTCCTAGCTCTCGAAGTCGACCCCGCACACCTCGAATAGTAGAGATTTGATGACGACTCATCACACTTGTAGCACACTTGAAGTTCCGCATATTATAAAGGATAAGAAGGAATCTTGTGATGACTCAGCAACAAGGGGAGACGAATCGACCAGGGCATTTTGGACCTTCTAGGTCCACCGACTTGGGCATTTTGGGCACTTCAAGTAAGTATTCACTCCTATATAAAAGAGAGGAGGTAATCCCAAACCCTAATTCTCATTCATTCCCATTCTCCCCCATAGCTGCTGCGCAACATCTCTTCATCACTCTTATACTGACTTGAGCGTCGGAGGCTCTACGCCGGAAACACCTCCGGCGTTGAGTTTTTGCAGGTATCTCGCGGTCTAGCAACAATTCGGAGGCGGTTAGAGTAGATCTGAGGTCACATCCACCGGTTCACTCCGGATCTGGGAGTGGACCCATCATATTGGCACCGTCTGTGGGGAGTTCTTGAAGGAGGGAAGAGCTTCACACCCAGCTCCGATCTGTTTGCTGATGGCGGAGAAGGAGGGCTTGCAGAGAAATTGGAACGAGGAGTTCAGAGGGATGTGGATGGACAAGAGGCCACCACCAATCTCTACCACCAAACACCCCGTGACGCAGATGATGGGGGTGCCACCATTTGGAGGACCTCCACCACCAGGACTGACGTTGGGGGGAGAAACACCTGTCACTCCAACCAGCGCGAAGCTGCAAGTGTTGACCCAGGCGGGGACAAGTCAAATCCCTAACCCAGATGGAGAGAAGGAACCAGCAGAGATGTCTCGACGCGAGGGAAAACAGATACAGGAGGTACCGGAGTAGACCCAACCCCATGTAGAGGAGCAGACCTTGACGATGACAAGGAGCGAAATGCAAAAGATGATTGCTGAAGCCATGGCTGCCCAGATGAAGCAGATGAGTGCTTGATTCTTCGTACTGTGAGGTGCGGGGCTGATTGGTTTAAGTGGTCCGATCTAGGGTTTTGTGCGACTTTAAGGGGAATAGAGTCCGTGATGGAATCGTCATCTTCAGGGGCTACTAGATCTCGAGAGGCTGAGGAGGAGATGGAGAAGCAACTTCGGAAGTTTTCGCTTTCAGAATCGGAGAATGCGGGCATAGAGTTGGGATCTGGCGATATTAAATCGAGTGCGGAATAATGTGAATGATGTATTTTTGGAAAGATTGTGGGTGATCGGAGGGCTAGTCTAAACGGTATCAGGAGAACGATGGGGCTGATTTAGCGAGTGCAGCACCCATTAGAGGTTCGTGAACTAAGCCCTAATTTTTTCCAGTTTTTATTTGGCACTGTCGAAGATATGAGGAAGGTTGCGGCAGGAAATAATTGGATCTTCGAAAACCAATATTTGATATTGCATCCGTGGACTATGGGTATCAGCGGTAACCACATTTGCTTCAATGAACTGAAAATATGGGTGCAGGTTTATAATGTTCCATTAAATTGGCTTCGTACTGAGGTGGGGTTGAAGATTGGGCTGTGATATAGCCATACAAGGACATACCGGCCCAAAGGCTCCCTACTCGACCGAGTACCCACTAAGACCGCCTACAGGACGATATATTACCATTAACACACATAAATCGACTTCCCTAAAGTCGATTCTACAGAGAGCGACCGAGAAAAGGCGAAAATCTGTCTAGTCGACTCTCACAAGTCGACCTCAGCCTGTCGACTTCCACTAGTCGACATCAGTACAAGAAGAGCAACAAGACCGTAACTTCCGAAGCGTCCAGATACTCTAAGTCGACTCCCAGAAGTCGACTTAACTAAGACAATTCTCTGAAGACGACTTCTCCCCAGAGAGTTATCCAAGCGTAGCCTCCAAATCCGTACATACCCATAAGTCGACCTCCTAGCTCTCGAAGTCGACCCCGCACACCTCGAATAGTAGAGATGTGATGACGACTCATCACACTTGTAGCACACTTGAAGTTCCGCATATTATAAAGGATAAGAAGGAATCTTGTGGTGACTCAGCAACAAGGGGAGACGAATCGACCAGGGCATTTTGGACCTTCTAGGTCCACCGACTTGGGCATTTTGGGCACTTCAAGTAAGTATTCACTCCTATATAAAGGAGAGGAGGTAATCCCAAACCCTAATTTTCATTCATTCCCATTCTCCCCCATAGCTGCTGCGCAGCATCTCTTCATCACTCTCATACTGACTTGAGCGTCGGAGGCTCTACGCCGAAAACACCTCCGGCGTTGAGTTTTTGCAGGTATCTCGCGGTCTAGAAACAATTCGGAGGCGGTTCAAGTAGATCTGAGGTCACATCCACCGGTTTACTCCGGATCTGGGAGTGGACCCATCATATTGGCGCCGTCTGTGGGGAGTTCTTGAAGGAAGGAAGAGCTTCACACCTAGCTCCGATCTGTTTGCTGATGGCGGAGAAGGAGGGCTTGCAGAGAAATTAGAACGAGGAGTTCAGAGGGACGTGGATGGACAAGAGGCCACCACCAATCTCCACCACCAAACACCCCGTGACGTAGATGATGGGGGTGCCACCATTTGGAGGACCTCCACCACCAGGACTGACGTTGGGCGGAGAAACACCTGTCACTCCAACCGACGTGAAGCTGCAAGTTTTGACCCAGGCGGGGACAAGTCAAAGCCCTAACCCAGATGGAGAGAAGGAACCAGCAGAGATGTCTCGACGCGAGGAAAAACAGATACAGGAGGTACCGGAGCAGACCCAACCCCATGTAGAAGAGCAGTCCTTGACGATGACAAGGAGCGAAATGCAAAAGATGATTGCTGAAGCCGTGGCTGCCCAGATGAAGCAAATGGCATAGGTCGAGCAGCAGCCTCGAGTCGAGCAGCAGCCGCGTGGCGAGCATCAGGCCTAGCCCAATGTTCAACAGAACAGAAGGGTGGACGAGGAAGAATCCTCCATTCGAACTATTAATCCACAGGCGAGGGACGAGACGTTAGAACAACTACTGGCACAGGTTCGTGACTTGCAAGCTCGAGTGGGTGGGAAGAAGAGCAGAGGAGCAAAAGAACACCCCTTCTCGCAGCAGATCCTGAGAGCCGACTTACCCAAAGACTTTAGGGAGTTGAACATATGGTATGACGGTTCCACGGACCCGTCTCGACATCTGAGAAGTTTTGAGAACATGGCGGTGCTCCACCGCTACAGCGACCCAGTGCAATGTCGCGCCTTCTTGACAACTCTGACAGGGTCGGCCCAGGACTGGTTTCACCAACTTCCAGCAGGGTCGATTAGGGACTTTGATGGATTCAGCTCGAGTTTTCTTAATCAATTTGCAAGTGTGAGGGTGCAAGAGAAATCCTATCTCTCGCTGATAAGTATGCAGCAAAAGAAGGGTGAGTCGCTGCGAGAGTATGTGGCGAGGTTTACAAAGGCATGTGTCGAGTGCCCAACAGCGACAGAGGAAATCAAATCAGGAGGACTGACGAAAGGACTACTACCAGGGTTATGTAAGAACTCTTTGGCCAAGCGACCTGGTAGGAGTTTCGATGACGTGTTGGGAAGATGTGCCAAATATATGAATGTCGAGGAGGCCGAAGCCGATTATTTGCAAAATGTGAAAATGTCCCAAACTGACAGTCGAGACGACAAGAAGGAAAAGAAGGGCCAATCGACAGGAGATAGAAGGGGATCACCGAGAGCTGATAGGGGTGAAGGCCAATCTAGGGGATGGAGACCGACTCAGTACACACCACTGTCGGCTCCTCAAGCGAGAATTCTAGAAGTAATGGAAAGGGAGATCCGCGAGATGTGGTGAGATGGCCGCGGACGAGGAAGGATGGACCCATGAAACCCAAAAGCAACTT
This sequence comes from Striga asiatica, assembly GCA_008636005.1. Lineage (NCBI taxonomy): Eukaryota > Viridiplantae > Streptophyta > Magnoliopsida > Lamiales > Orobanchaceae > Striga > Striga asiatica. The sequence continues at coordinate 210,246 of BKCP01007249.1, read as the reverse complement.
ATATTGTCGATTCCACAAAGATTACGACACAACACTGACGACTGCGGACACTTGAAAGACGAGATTGAGAGGTTAATAAAGGCGGGCCACTTGAAGGAGTTCATATACAAAGATCGCGAGAGATCGAGCAGGAGACGAGAAAGAAGTAAGAGTCCTCGCAAGAGGGCAAGATCACCAGAAAAGGAGGAACTCCCACCAAAAAGAGGAGTAATTAACATGATTTTTGGAGGGTCGACTGATGGAGATTCTAATCGAGCAAGAAAGGCCTATGCTCGAGGCCGATATGCGAAAGTCGAGGTGCAGCAGGTTGACGAGAGTGGACTAGTGATAAACTTTGGACCTGCGGATGTTCGTGAAGTCGAGAGACCACATAATGATGGCCTGATGATAACTGCGCAGATATCGGGATATGAGGTGCAAAGGGTGTTTGTCGACACTGGAAGTTACGTAAACGTGATTTTCTATGAATGCCTCAGAAGGATGGAGCTAGACATCGAACTTATGCCTCTACATACATTACTCTTTGGATTCAACGGGTCGTAAGTCGCTCCCCTAGGAGAAACCACGCTCGCTGTCGTCTTGGGGGAGGGCGACTTGAGGAAAGTAAAAATTGTGAGATTTGTGGTGGTCAACGTCGAGTCGGCTTACAACGTGATTCTAGGAAGGCCGGCACTCAATGCCTTCCAAGCAGTCGTGTCGACCTATCACATGAAGCTGAAGTTTCCCGTAGGAGATCGAGTGGGAGAGGCTCGAGGGGATCAAAAGTTGTCGAGAACGTGTTACCAGATCGCGGTAAAAACTAACCAGCGAGCCGAGGTCAAAGAAGGCAAGAAACCAATAACGAGAGAAAAGAGGCCGAGAGAGAGTGACCTTGAGCCCCATGGGGAGTTGATGGAAATTCAAATCGGAGAATCAAAAGACCAAACCACCAAAGTCGGGAGAGAGTTGGAGGACGAGTTGCGGGAACAGATAGTGGGATTGCTGAAGGAATTCAGGGACATATTCGCTTTCTCTCCTGAAGAATTGACGGGAATCGACCCGGATGTTATGGAGCACAAACTCAATGTTGACCCCCTCAGGAAACCCGTGAAGCAACGACTCAGGCACCATGGCGCTGAAATCGACAAAGCGATCGAAATCGAGGTGGACAAATTGCTAAAGGCCAAACATATCAAGGAAATCCAATTCCCCGAATGGATATCTAACACAGTGATGGTGAGGAAGGCATTGAACAAATGGCGTATGTGCATCGACTTTCGTGACTTAAACCTGGCGTGCCCTAAAGATCATTACCCTTTGCCTAGAATCGACCAGCTAGTCGACTCTACAGCTGGTTGCGAGTTGCTGAGCATGATGGACGCATCTCAGGGATACCACCAAATCCCTCTGGCTCCGGAGGATCAAAGTAAAGTGAGTTTCGTGACGAGTAAGGGGACATATTGCTACGTCGTCATGCCCTTTGGCCTCAAAAATGCGGGAGCAACCTACCAGCGGCTGATGGATCGAATGTTCAAACCCCAGATCAGTCGGAATATGGAAGTATACGTTGACGATATCCTAGTGAAGAGCAAGTCCTCGACTTCACACCCAGACGACTTAAGGGAAACTTTCAACACCCTCAGGACGTTTGGGATAAAGTTGAACCTGAGCAAGCATGCCTTTGGAGTAAAGGCGGGGCGATTTTTGGGATATGTCGTCACGGAGCGAGGAATCGAGGTGAACAAAGACAAGGTGAAGGCCATACTCGACATAGCTCCACCGCGAAACATTAGAGAAGTCCAAGTACTAACGGGAACGATTGCAGGCTTGAGCAGATTCATCGCTCGAGCAGCCGAGAAGAGTTTCTCTTTTTTCAAACTACTTAAGAAGAAGACGATTTTCAAATGGAGTGACGAGGCGCAGATGGCCTTTGAGAAGTTGAAAGAATTCCTGAGCGAGCTGCCCTTGCTGACCAAACCAGAACCAGGTGACGAGTTGATTTTATATATCTCGGTGGGGGAGTTTGCTTTGAGTTCAGTGTTGCTGCGGGAGGAGGGAAGCTCCCAGCAGCCGATTTACTACACAAGTCGAGTGCTCTAAGGTGCGGAGACGAGATATCCAGAAGTCGAGAAAGCCGCCCTGACGCTAGTTATAACGGCCAGAAAGCTGAGGCCTTATTTTCTGAATCATACGATTGTGGTAAGAACGAATTTTCAGCTGGGAGAAACACTGGGTCGACCTACAGTCTCGGGTCGACTCGTGAAGTGGGCAGTCGAGCTGAGCGAGTATTCTATCAAGTACGAGCCGAGGCGAGCCATTAAAGCCCAGGCTCTAGCTGATTTCATTCAAGAAGGAACCAAAGGAGAAGAGAGGAAGTGGATAATGCACGTTGATGGGTCCTCAGCCGCGAAGGGATCTGGGTTGGGAGTCGTCCTCGTATCCCCCGAGGGCGAACGGCTCGACTTCGCGATTAGAATGGGGTTCAAGGCCTCAAACAATGAAGCTGAATACGAGGCACTTATCAAATGGATACAACTGGCAATCAGTGGCGGAGCAACAGAAATCGCAGCACATTCCGACTCGCAGCTCGTCGTCGGGCAAGTGCTGGGAAATTGTGAAATTAAGGAAGACAGAATGATGAAGTATGTCGAGGAAATTCAGAGCCTCATACAAGGCTTGGAAAGAATATGTCGAGGAAATTCAGAGCCTCATACAAGGCTTGGAAAGGTTCGAATTGACACAAGTCCCGCGAGAGGAGAACAAACGAGCCGACTGGCTCGCAAGAATTGCAAGCTCAAACGAAGGAAAGGTGGGAAATCATATCACTACGATGCACCTTGACGGGAGTGTTCTAAATGAAGCCATGGAAATTGACGAGAAAGACGATTGAAGAAAGTCGATTCGCGAACTCTTGCAGGGTCGAGTCCCTGCAGGAGACAAGCAAGAGGCGGAAAAGACGGCTCGATATTTATGTAACTATTTCGAAGTTGACGGGATCCTATACAAGAAATCGCTAATCGGACCTCATTTGAGGTGTGTTTCCGAAGACGAAGGAATTCATGTTCTAAGAGAAATTCATGAAGGGTGTTGCGGAGCACACGTAGGATCTCGAGCCTTAACGGGCAAAGCCCTGTGAGCAGGCTATTATTGGCCCAAAATTCGAGCAGCAGCCGAGCAATTAGTCCAGAAATGCGAGAAATGCCAGCGCCATGGCCAAATCACTCATATCCCTACTGAGTACATGACGACTATCAATTCTCCAATTCCCTTCGCTCAATGGGGAATCGACTTAGTGGGCCCGTTGCCGATGGGGACGGGACAAAGGAAATTCCTAGTGGTCGCAGTCGACTATTTTAGCAAGTGGGTTGAGGCAGAACCCTTGGCCCGGATTACTGAAGAAAATATGATACAATTCTTATTCAACAATATCTGCTGTCAATTTGGAATTCCGAAGGTGTTAATCTCAGACAATGGAACTCAATTCCAATGAAAACGGATCCAAGCATGGTGCCTCGATATGGGAATAAAACAGAGATTTGCATCAGTCGCGCACCCACAAGCAAATGGGCAAGTCGAAGTGACCAATCGTACTATTCTCCAAGGGTTGAAGAAGAGACTGGAAAAAGCGTCGGGGACTTGGGCCGACGAGTTGACAACAGTCCTACGGGCTTATAGGACGACTCCAAAAAGTTCGACGGGACAATCCCCATTTCACATGGTCTATGGGATGGATGCATTATTGCCAGTTGAGGTCGGCCTCGACTCCCACAGATCGAAATTCTACGAGGAAAAGAAAAACGAAGAGATGATAGAAGAAGCCCTCGATTTAATCGAAGAAGGGCGAGAAGAAGCTTGGGTGCGGTCCGTCGAATACAAGCAAAAGATGCGCGCGGCCTTCGACAAGAAGGTCCGAACCAGACGTTTTCAAGTTGGGGATCTCGTCCTCAAGCGAGCCGACGCTCTCAAACATGTCGGGAAACTCGAAGCTAACTGGGAAGGGCCCTATACCATCACAAAGGTGCTCGAGAGGGGCGCATATGAACTCGAGGATGGAGAAGGTCGACAACTCCCGCGATCCTGGCACGTGATCCATCTCAAACGCTTTTACGCCTAAGGCAATGTCTCGAACTACTTTTTGTACTGAATAATGTTTGAATTGAATTCAATGATGAAATGAATCTTAAAGTTTGTGCTTCAATTATGCTTCTTATGTTTATGCATCGACTTTATTATGATTGCATGGAAAACTGAATTTTTCAAAACAGATATGAAGCCGGCTAACTCTCCAATGATTATGTAATCAACTGAACACAACTACGAAGTTGTAAATTCTCGAGCGGAACCTCGAGCAGGCTACGAAGCCTTCGACTACGAAGTCGACTAATACAACTACGAAGTTGTAAATTCTCGAGCGGAATCTCGAGTAGGCTACGAAGCCTTCAACTACAAAGTCGACTAACACAACTACGAAGTTGTACATTCTCCAGCGGAATCTCGAGCAGGCTACGAAGCCTTCGACTACGAAGTCGATTAATACAACTATGAAGTTGTAAATTCTCGAGCGGAATCTCGAGCAGGCTACGAAGCCTTCGACTACGAAGTCGACTAACACAACTACGAAGTTGTACATTCTCGAGTGGAATCTCGAGCAGGCTACGAAGCCTTCGACTACGAAGTCGATTCACACAACTGCAAAGTTGTAAATTCTCGAGCGGAATCTCGAGCAGGCTATGAAGCCTCCAACTTCGAAAATGACTAACTCGAATACAGAGGTTGAAATCCTCGGATAAAGTCTCGAGCACATTACCAAACTCACACTTAAAGAACGAAAATTCTTGTACAACCAACTTTAATACATAATATACACAACGAACATTGAGACAGCTAAGAAGCTGTTCAAATTGTTGCTCGACTTCGACCAGCTCGCAAGAAGGGTTGGGGAGAAGACGAGTTGAAAAACTTACGTTTCACAGCTAAGAAGCTGTTCAATCTGTCACTCGACTTCGACCAGCTCGCAAGAAGGGTTGGGGAGAAGACGAGTTGAAAAACGTACGTATCACAGCTAAGAAGCTATTCAAATTGTTGCTCGACTTCGACCAGCTCGCAAGAAGAGTTGGGGAGAAGACGAGTTGAAAAACTTACGTTTCACAGCTAAGAAGCTGTTCAAATTGTCGCTCGACTTCGACTAGCTCGCAAGAAGGGTTGGGAAGAAGACGAGTTGAAAAACTTACGTTTCACAGCTAAGAAGCTGTTCAAATTGCTGCTCGACTTCGACCAGCTCGCAAGAAGGGTTGAGGAGAAGATAAGTTGAAAAACTTACGTTTCACAGCTAAGAAGCTGTTCAAATTGTCGCTCGACTTCGACTAGCTCGCAAGAAGGGTTGGGGAGAAGACGAGTTGAAAAACTTACGTTTCACAGCTAAGAAGCTGTTCAAATTGTCGCTCGACTTCGACCAGCTCGCAAGAAGGGTTGGGGAGAAGATACACGGGAATAGCAGCAAGATAATTTGAAAAACAAATTAACACAAGTGATGAAAGAGAAGCATTATATTCATAACAAAAACGATTACATTCCGAAGTCGTCTCGGCCCTTACAAATCTTGAAAATGAGCCGAGACGAGAAAGACAAAATAAACAACGGTAATAAAGCAGGACAAACAACTAGCAAAACATTGGCACAGCCCCAAATCAGACAAACACGTCTAAGAGTCGGCGTCCGACTTCTCAGCAGTGTCGTCTCCACCCTCCATCACAACGGTAGCAGACTTCTCGGGGTTCTCTTCCTCGGCATCCCTGTCGACAAGCGGCTCGGTCCCCTGGCCCTCGTCTCCCTCCTCATGACCAACCCCCTCAGGCCTGACTAATTCGGTCGACCCGGCCAGAGGGGCGACGGGGATTTCGAGTTGCGAACCTAGGCCAGCCTTGCGAATGGCCCAAGCCTCGAGTCCCGTCCACCACGGGTAGTCATCAGAGAGAGACGAATCACCCTCATAGCCCTCGGGGTCAGGGAGCGTCTCCTTAACCGTCTCGCGGTCGAGCTTCCCAGCAAATTCAGACCCCTCCACGACCGCCGCCCACGCATCAAAAGCAAAATCGAAGTATTGGACGACGGCAAGGCAAAGCTTCTCGAGGAAGGCAGGGGAATTGCAGAAGGCTTTGACGACCTCCTGGCGATAGGTCTCGAGAAAGATGGCGCCCATGGGGGATTTCAAGAAGGTTCTGCGCCCCTCCTCGATGTCGTTCTCTCTCTCGACCATAATCTCATCACGAGCCTTGTCGAGGTCGCCCTTGAGCTTGTCATTCAGATGACGGAACACAGCCTTGTCGGCTTTCAACTTATCGACAACGGCCTTCGAGGCCTCCAAATCCTCTTTCAGCGCCTAGATCTCCTGGCGCTGAGCCTCACACTTGTCCTCGAGGGACTTAGTGGAGGCGAAAGGAGCCTTACTCGTCTCCTCGAAGCAGGGAAGCGCCGCGGCCAGAAACTGCGAAAAAATTATTGGAGATAGGTAAGAAAAGATGAATCAAGTATAAGGAAAAATGCAGAAACCAAGTCGATTGAAGGGTAGAAAAAAATACCCGGGAGAGACACTGAACAGCGTAGTTTGAGCGCTCGTACAGGTTCCCATCGACGCGCTCCTTGTCGTCCTCAGGGATTAGGGAGTTGAGGTATTTAGCCACATGGTACGGCTCCGGATGATTCCAGAGCCGAGAGGGCATCTTGACCGTCACGTCCTTGACGGTGATGAGGGAGGGGGCCTTCTTCTCGACCGCTTTTCCTTTGCCCTTGTCGACCTTGCGGCGTTTCAGATCGTCAGGGATAAGGATGGCGGCCCGATCGTCTTGGTCCCTCTTGCGAGAAGCAGAGCCCGACGGCTTGTGTTGAGAAGCGCCAGGGTTCTCAACCCTAGCTTTCGTGGCAGCCATCGTCTCGGCAGTTGCAGCACCGGGCCTCGACCCAGACCCACTCGAGGGTCGAGGGAGAGGAGCAGAACCGTCCGTCGACGGGCCACTCGATTGGTTCTTCTTTAGCTCGAAACGTTTGAGCGCTTTAACTGAAATAATGACAGAAGAGAAGTTAACATGCGAGGAACACTTAGCAGTCGCGATGCGAATAATCAAAATTTATGAACAGTTGCACAAGGAAGTATGTTAAAAGCTTACGGGGATCATCGAGACGAGGAAGATCCTCGTAGATGACGATACGGGCGTGATTGACTAAATTACGATCCTTGATTAACTGGCGAGCACTATAAGTATGTTTATTCAGTTCAGACAACAATTGGGCAAACTCGTCAGAGCGAGGCCGCTTATTCTGCTTTACCTTTGAAGTGATCCAAGTATTTACATAGGGATACATGCCAGAAGCGGGCCGAATGAAAACAAACTTCGATTTCCACTCGGTGACATTCGACGAGAGATCGTCAAGGAAAGTAACACCAGCGCGACGACCCAGACAATGGGCGCCTTTGGAAAGCCGGTAACCATAACAGTAGAAGAAAAACTCGGGAGAAAAGAATTTGAGTATTATTCGGGAAACGACGATGAAGGCTATCATAATGCGAATGGCATTAGGGAAAAATTGATTTATGGGTACATTGTACAAATTGCTTATCAAGAATCGTCTTGGATAGAGAAGCGAAGGCCAAAGACGACTTGGTCTATAAAAAACGTATGACAGCCAGGGGGAGGATGAGCGAAATCGTCATTGGGACCTGGGGCGACCAACTTCCATTCGGAAGGAAGCCCACTAAATTTCCTGAAGCCCTCGACCTCGGCTGCAGAGGCATAATAGAAAGGATTTAAAATAGCTAACCTAGCTAAAGGACAAACTATTGATACAGTATTTTGAGAACCGAGAAGAGGAACAATTATTGGTACAGATACAGGGCTTGTTCTATAAACAGGGATGTCTAATAACCTAAGAGGAATACCTCGAGGGATAAGATCGAGACGAGGAGGATTTCCTCGAGAAGGGCTCTTCACGACGTCGACTAAGCCGCCGTCCAAAAGTGCTTGATCATATTGTTCCCAGTCGATGGAGGAAGCCAAAACATGAGGGGAAGAAGGATGAGAAGGCAGCGAAGTCATCTTATAGCCGGTTACCTCGACAAAGTCAGAACTAGAACCCTTGTCGGCTTGATGAGTATAATCGTTGATCTGCTGACCAAGGGAGCCAGAGAGAGGAGACGAGTCGGAAGCTAAGGAAAGAAAAAGAAGGAGAAGGTCGAAGTTAGTAAAGTCACGAGTTAAGGCCTACAAGAACGAATCAGGTCGACTCGCAATAATCGACAGAGGATGGACAAAGAAGGGGCAATCGCTATCGATAGCTCGACTTAAATAAACCAGTAAGTCGATCTTAGTCGACTCGAAAAGGGAAAACTGAGGAGAGAAGACCACTAAGTCGATAGGAACCGACTCAACGACAGATGAAAATTGGCTGCACATCGGCAGCCGACGACTAGTAAAAACAATAAATCCTAACAGAGAATGCGCGTAAAAAGATCCAACGAGAAATCCATAAAAAATCTCTGAAGAACACGAAGAACTCACATGAACTTCAAGATCGAAAAGGCCAGAAAAAATTAAAGAAGGAAAAAACCAACAGAAAGTTAAGAAATAAGATAGAATAGTAAACTTACACATGGTGGCCGGATTGAATTCGGAAGAAGTTGGAGGTCGCCGGAAACGAATATCGCCGGTGAAGCCGAAACTCGCAGGTCGTCGGAAAGCTTGAAGAAAGTTGAGAGAGAGCGAGAAGTTTAGGAGTGCGAAAAGTGGTTTCCTGAGGAACTGAGATATATTTATATATGATAGTGATGGATGCGGACCATTGGATCATCGAGAGAACCAACGATCCTGATGAAGCACGGAATTCGAGGAGTCGGCGGTTGAGATGACGCGCGTCACTCCAGAGTTTTTGAAATTTGAAATTCGAAAAAGGGTGTCAGAGTGTCAGACTTATCCGAAAATGCAAGCATAGTGGACCGAGATGTTTCTCATTCGATCGATGGAGCGCGACGAGCCATCAAGGTAGTGAATTCAAGCAGATATAGCAAGAAGATGTGACGTTTAACTACTCGTTACCAAATTTAATCTTAAGCAGTCGACTGCTTAGAGTAATTTTTGGGGAGGACTAGATGATATAGCCATACAAGGACATACCGGCCCAAAGCCTCTATACTCGACCGGGTAACCGCCCAGACCGCCTACAAGACGATATATTACCATTAACACACATAAATCGACTTCCCTAAAGTCGATTCTACAGAGAGCGACCGAGAAAAGGCGGAAATCTGTCTAGTCGACTCTCACAAGTCGACCTCAGCCTGTCGACTTCCACTACTCGACATCAGTATAAGAAGAGCAACAAGAGCGTAACTTCCGAAGCGTCCAGATACTCTAAGTCGACTCCCAAAAGTCGACTTAACTAAGACAATTCTCTAAAGATGACTTCACCCCAGAGAGTTATCCAAGCGTAGCCTCCGAATTCGTACATACCCATAAGTCGACCTCCTAGCTCTCGAAGTCGACCCCGCACACCTCGAATAGTAGAGATGTGATGACGACTCATCACACTTGTAGCACACTTGAAGTTTCGCATATTATAAAGGATAAGAATGAATCTTGTGATGACTCAGCAACAAGGGGAGACAGATCGACCAGGGCATTTTGGACCTTCTAGGTCCACCGACTTGGGCATTTTGGGCACTTCAAGTAAGTATTCACTCCTATATAAAGGAGAGGAGGTAATCCCAAACCCTAATTATCATTCATACCCATTCTCCCCCATAGCTGCTGCGCAGCATCTCTTCATCACTCTCATACTGACTTGAGCGTCGGAGGCTCTACGCCGGAAACACCTCCGGCGTTGAGTTTTTGCAGGTATCTCGCGGTCTAGCAACAATTCGGAGGCGGTTCAAGCAGATCTGAGCTCACATCCACCGGTTTAGTCTGGATCTGGGAGTAGACCCATCAGGCAGACTTTCAAAGAGGTATACAATGTTGTGGTGGTGAAAAATGGAGGAGTGGGGGCAGATTTCTTAGGCTTTTTGTCTCATTGAACTTAAAAAGACCAGTGCCTAGATGTGCCAGTATCAGGTTACAAGACCAAAGAGTGTTGGTTAGCTTTAGGTATGAGAAACTAGTTAACTTGTGCTACTATTGTGGGGAAATTGGACACCTGGACATTATATACTAGACCAGTTTTAATGGATAAAAAGGGAATATATTGAAGAATAAGCCTACACATGGCTTGGACACGTGGCATGATGCTATTGGACAAGCCCAACTTGGGCTATAAGGTACACTCCCACTATAACAGGGGGCTAAGGTATCCCATTCTCACACACTCTCTCTTCATTCATGACTACACTCACATTTTCGAAATGGATACTGACTTGAGCGTCGGAGGCCCGACGCCGAGACCGCTCCCGGCGTTGGGTTCTTGCAGGTCCGGTGGCCGTTCGAGTTGAAGGAGCCCGGGTGAAATCTTATTCACTTCAGGACAGAAGTTGTAAGAAGAAGATGGAGGACATTGCTGCTAATTCTTTGCAGGATGGACAATTTGGAGAATGGTTAAGAGCAGGGGAAGGATGGCATAGCTTTAAGAACAACCAAAGTAGTGATAATTCTGGGAATTCTTAAAACTCAACTCCAAACTTCCAGAGCCCTCAGACTAAATCTACAGGGAGCATAGTGAAAGAGAGAGAAGGTCCATCTATGGATAAAATTATAGAGGAGAGTGGATTTCTGGAGGATGAACATGTGCAGAAAACAAGAGCGGAGGATCAACTAATGTTAAGTCCGAGATCAGAGGGCACAATAAGAGGGGATAAAGAGAGGAATACAGAATGCTTGACTTTAGCTGCAAGAGTAGAGCAAGAGCTAGAGCCAGAGGTTCATTTAGATGAAATTGAATCCTAGAGAAAGCAGAAACAGATAATAGTGGAGGATGAGGGAGAGAAGGATACACCTGCTATGTTGGTTGCTGAAAGCCAACCTAAGCTAAGAAGCAACATAACTTGGAGGAGGTTGTGCTAGAGCTCAAAGCCAAATACTGAGAAGAGTAAGGATGGGGGAAAAATCACAGACCATGTATGGGGGAAAATGATGTGATGATGAGTCCTGAGGAGGCAGAAGGGTTGAATGATGAAAGGGTACATAAGAAAGCCAAAGAACAGGTGGGGGTAGCTAGCCTTGAATGGCGCCATGGTGACCAATGCTAGCTCAGGTGTGGAACTGTAGAGGCTTGAGTGGCTCCTCTACAGTTCCCTAGCTGCAGGAGTCTATTAGACTTCACCATCCCTCTTTTATTTTTTTGTCTGAAGTTAAGAAGTCAGTAGGGTTTGTTAAATCTGTGTGTAAAAAGATGGGTTTTGAAGACATATGGAAGTATGTGAAACATAGAGATATCAGTGGGGGGTTACTGTTGTTATGGGAGAGAAAGGTGGAAATTAAACAGTTACTATGCTCTGAGTTTTTTATTGAAGTTGAGTTCAAAGAAGAAGGGTGCTCTGACTGGTTATGGATAATTTTTGTTTACCTAAGTACTGAAAAGTCTACAAGACAAGATCAGTGGAAATGGATTGAGGATGCTAAGATCAAATGGGATCCAGACTGGTTGATCACAGGAGATTGGAATGACATTTTACACCAAGAAGAGAAGAATGGTGGTAGAGAGAGGACTAAAAAAAGCTTTGAAGGGTTTAGGACCTTTGTGGCTGATATTGGAATGCAGGAGTTACAAATGCTTGGTTATCCCTTTACCTGGGGGAATAACAGGGTGCAAGAAGGGTTTGTGGAGGAGCTTCTTGATCTAGCATTTGTTTCATTGGAATGGCTGGCTAAATTTGATCACACAAAAATCTCTAACATGCTGCGCTCGGCTTCTGACCACAGTATGTTACTAATTGACTACAGAAAAGGGGATAACCAGATTAAGAGGAGGTTCATGTTTGATAAAAGGTGGATTGCAAGAGAAGGAGTGAAGGAAGTCATTGATAAAGTCTGGAGGGAAAAAGGTGATGGCACTCCTATGTTTCAAGTTAAGGACAAGATTAAAAGGACAAGGTTGGCATTGAGAAATTGGGCTAGGAAAGAGAACATGAACATGTCTGCCACTATCCAGCAGTTGTCCTTGAAACTTGAAAGGTTGAGAGAGTCAGGTGGGGAGAAAGATTGGGAGGATAGAAAAGGGTGAAGAGAGAATTGGATAATGCTTATAAAGCAGAGGAATCTTACTGGCACCAAAAGGCTAGAGTTCAGTGGCTAAGAGAAGGGGATCAGAACACAAAGTTCTTCCATGCCTATACCATGCATAGAAGAAAGAGGAACTCAATTTTCAGATTGGTGAATGGTAGGGGTGAGGTGGCTAACAATGAAGAAGAGATTGAAAAGATGGTGTGTCAGTTTTACAACAATCTCTTTGAATCAGAAGGGTCCAGGGATGGAGATGAACTGCTTCAGCATATTCCTTAGACAATCTCTCTCAGCATGAAAATGATCTAGTAGCCCCTGTGGATGAAGATTGTATTAGACAAGCTCTATTCAGCCTTAATCCAAACAAATCTCCAGCAGAGGACGATATGACCCCTTTGTTTTTTCAGCATTTTTGGCATATTGTTAAAACTGACATTTGTGATGCTGTCTCTAGCTTTTTTGAATCCAATATGCTTCTGAAATCTTGGAACCACGCTTTAATCACACTGATTCTTAAATGTTTGAAGCCTGAAACCTTGAGCCATTTTCGTCCTATTACTTTATGTAATGTGGTTTACAAGATTATCTCCAAAATTCTATCTCAAAGGGTGAAAGGGTGTCTTGAGTGCTATATTAGTGAGCTTCAATCTGCATTTGTCCCTGATAGGCAACTTATGGACAATGTAGTAATAGCTCATGAAGCTTTTCATTTCCTGAATAGGCATAGATCAGGTGCTCATTCTTTCATGGCTGTTAAAGTTGATATGTAGAAAGCTTATGATAGGATGGAATGGGGATGTGTGAGGGACATTATGCTTAAAATGGGATTTCATCCTAGATTTGTGAGGTGGGTGCTGGTGTGTATCTCTTCCCCTGTTTTTTCTTTTAACCTTAATGGAAAAGTGTGTGGTTTGGTGAAACCCTCTAGAGGGTTGAGACACGGAGATCCTTTGTCTCCTTACATTTTCTTATTGGTTACTGAAATCCTTTCTGCTTCTATTAAGAGTGAGGTTGGATTGGGCAGATATAGAGGTGTGAGTTTGGCTAAAGGGGGTCCTGTTCTTACCCATTTTCTATTTACTGATGATTCCCTTTTCTTTTGTAAAGCTGATGAGAGTCAAGCTAGAGTCTTATTGTAGATTCTAAATGCTTATAAGTCCTTCACATGACAATCTGTGAACTTGTTGAAGTCCTCTATTTTTTTCAGTAAAAATACCCATACTTCTACTCAAGCCAGTGCTTGTGAGGTGTTGAGAGGGATTGTTGTTCAAAAATCCACTAGGTATCTTGGGTTACCATGAGGCATTGGCAGATCAAAAATAGAAACATTTAATTTTGTTTTTGAGGCTGTGCAAAACAGGATTACTAGCTGGAAGAACAAATTCCTTTCAACAGCAAGAAAGGGGGTGCAGATAAAGGCTGTTCTGAATGCTCTACAGATTTTTGTGATGTCCTGCTTTCAACTACCTGATAAAATCTGTAAAGGGCTTGCCAAACTGTGTGTCAACTTCTGGTGGAGTAAGGGTGATGACCGTAGGTAAGGTATGCACTGGAAAGCTTGGAAGGATATTACTATGCCAAGGGAGTTGGGGGGGGTTGGGATTCAAAGATGTAAGGCTATTCAATCTTGATGCTAAAACAACTGTGGAGAACCCTCACTATGCCTGATCTCCTTGTCCGCAAAATATTAAAGAGCAGATATTTTCCTAAATCTGAGTTGCTGGATTGTATAAAAAAAGCAAATGCTTCTTGGCTTTGGAACTGTTGGATGAGTGTGCTGCCACAGTTGAAAAATGGGATGCAGGTGGAGGTCAGAAATGGAGCATCAACCAAAATTTTGGATCATAATTGGGCTGGGATTGGTAGACTCACTGTGAAAGAGAGTGTTGATGGAAGGGATATCAGGGTAAAGGACCTGATTGCACAGGGGGGCAGAAAATGGGATGAGGAGGTTCTGAAGCAGTTTTTTGAAGAGATTGAGTACCAAAAAAATTCTAAAAATCAAATCACTTGACCCTGAGCTTCATGACAAGTATGTGTGGACCTATGACACCAAAGGAAGATTTTTAGTTGCAGCATCCTACACAAAGATGATTATTGAGAAAAGCCACATCTTGGAAAAACCTGAATGCAGCAGCTATGTGATGATGAACAAAAAAGCTAGAATGAGGTGTTGGCAGATGAGAGCAAAAGGGAAACTCAAACACTTTGTATGGAGATGTTTTTCTGGCATTCTTCCTTTAAGCTGCAATGTGGTGAAGAGAGGGATTCAAGTTGATGTAAGATGTTGGGGATGTGGAGAGGAAGAAGAAACTACAGAGCATGTACTATTTAAATGCAGCAGAGCTCAAAGAATATGGAAGATGGTCCCGGTTTCATGGGATTTTGACCACAACCAGCAGGGGAGTTTCAAAGCATGGTGGTGGTGGTTAAGTGCACTGCCTAAATCTGAATGTACTGAGAGAAGAATACAACTTTCAACTTATATATTATGGTGGTTGTGGAAATCCCGCAATCTGTGGATCTTTTAGAAAATCTGGATGACTGAGCCAATGGTGGTTAAACAGGCTGTGTTTGAATGGGAATAATTCAGCAAATGCCAGAGGTGAAGCTGTTATGGATCTGGACTGAGGGTACTAAGCTTTGAGGCAGTGGTGACTTTGGTCAGATTGTTTAATAAGTGTGTGTTTGTGTGAGTGTGTTGTTATGTTATGTTTATTGGTGTTTTTGTTGTTTATGTTGGACTTTGGGTTGAATACCCTTGGGTATATTGGTTGTGTGTTTGTGTAGTTGAGGTTGGGTTAGGGAGGTTTCTGCTTCAGTGCTGCCTTTCCTTTTCTTGTGTAGTTTCTAGATCATACCAAGTGTATGAATCTCCTTGTTTCATCTTCGGAGTATGTAGGGGTTTCCCCATATGACTTTGTCGGTTTGGCTTTTTAATAGAGTTTATCNAATTGTAAGGAGTGTCAATTCCTCTTTAATTAATGTATAAAGTACAAAAAATTACTTTTACTCAAAAAATTTTATAGTACAAAATTTAATCATTTAAACAATTGAAACCATTCTAAATTTTCCTCTACATAGCTTCCGTGCAAATGCACGGGTAAAAAACTAGTTATAATTATTGATATAACCCAAGCCATACCAACGACTCTCCACTTAACTCTATGAAAGTATAATGAGTTACAGTTGCTGCTGACACCATAAAACATTGATGTTAACTTCTACTACTAGTTTCACTCACCATACAATCTAAAAAATTACCACTATTTTGTAATATGCATGTGCTTTAAAAATCGTCATTTTGTAAATTGTATAATGTAGCATATTGGTAGTAAGTATCTCACAGCAAATGACGACAAAGCCAAACGGCAGGTCAACTACAGATGATAGGACTGCGTCACTTGCAAAAAAAGCAACAAGCCAGACAAAGCATGCTATCTATGCTCACTCAAGGTTAAAAGAGAAGTAAAAATAATCAAATCTGTGTATTACTTATGTTTTAAGAGGCGCATCCACCTATATAGTACACCAGTGTTGTTCATCTTTATATTAACATCACTACTACCAATACCAAGTATTATCAGCAATGGTCTAAAACCCAGAGAAAGGAGAACAAATAATAAAATGGCATTTAATCTTCATGAAAAAAGAAAAGACCCCAAACTGTGCAAAACGCACAAAAACAAAGCAAACTTGGCTCAAATCTCAGGAGGTGGGACAGTTGACTTCAAGAGAGGCTGCAAAGCCTTGACAACAATGCTCATATTCGGGCGGAACTCAGCTTCATACTGCACGCACAATGCTGCAACAGCCGCCAGCTGGATCACAACACATATGCGCATTCAGACTTGTTTCCCTTTCTTCCAATCTTAAAATAATAATAATTAAAGGAGAAAGAAAGAGAAACCTTGGCAACTCCTTTTGGAGGATACTCTCCCTTTAGTTTCGGATCAACACATTGCTTCACTTTGTCTTCACTCAGCCTTGGCGTGGCCTAAAAAGAGCACAAAATTTTATCAATTAAGAAAAAAATAATAATAAAAATAACATTAAAAAATCAAAGCATATTCTCACCCATGTAACTAGACTCTGCTGCCCACGAGGCATGGTGTGATCAACAGGCTTTCTTCCAGTCAGAAGCTCAAGCAGAACAACCCCAAAGCTATAAACGTCACTCTTCTGTGTCAGCTGACCTGTCATAGCATATCTGCAGAATATTCACAAAAACCAGTACATTTACATGGATGGCACCTGGTTCTACTCACAACTAATAGCATATAGATGTCGAAACAGACATCAGGACAATGTTTACTAAACCTTATTGCAGCATGTGTGCTTAACCTTGTCTAAAACAGCCATAACCAGCCTTTTCATCATTTCGAAAAAATGGCTTACAAGCAGAGACGGAGCTAGAAGGGGGCCGGGGGGGGCCCGTGGACCCCCCTGATTTATTTGAAAAAATCAATATATATATATATATATATATAAAATGAAAATAATATAAAATGTATAGAAATGCAATTTTTTATACAATATATTAATAACTAAACTTTACTGAAAGTCAATATATTTAAAGAAAATACTATATAATATGTATAGAAATGAAAAAAATATTTACAATGCATTAATGGTTAAAACTTATATCCTATGCTATTTTTAGTTAAATTAATAATACTATTTATTTATTGAAAAATATACTAAAAAAAATTTATATTTTAAATTTCTAGATAAGATTTTGAAAATATTTATAATAATTTACTCTTTCGTTCTTTTAATCGTAAATCGATTTAGTAATTTATAAAAGCGAGAATTTAATTGAATTGTTACATTTTTTAATGTTGACTTTTTACTCTTTTTTTGTGTAATCACATATTTTTAAATTTTTTTTTTTTTTCAAAAAAATCATTTGATAAAGCTTTTATTAAAAAAAAATGCTCTACAATGTGGTGCAAATGTTCAATTTTGAATCAATTTTTCGACCAAAAATAAATATTTTTCATAATTTGGACTTAAATTATAAGTACATGAAATCTCATTTTTTTTGTTTACTTTTCTAAAATTTGAGGTGATACAGATTCTAAGTTTTTAAAAACTTGATGGTACATATTTCTATATTTATATTTATAGTAAACACATATTTACATGAAATGAGTGTTTCGACTTAACCTACAAGATCGTTATTTAATATTTAAATTCGGGGCCCCCTGAGTAAATTTTCTAGATCCGTCACTGCTTACAAGTCAAATCGTCCAAGTTCACTAGGAGGCAGCAAAGCATAAATTTTGGCTACTGTATCTCATATACTTATATTTTATCAGCTATTTAAAAGAAAATTGTTTTTTCATTATGTATTTACGGGAAATTGGCATCACTTATGTTCTTGGACATTAAATTTCACAAAAAATATCAGTTCTAACTTTCAGCTACTAAAAATATCTGAATCCAATGTTAATACCATGCTGAGACAGGAGCTGAATGATGGAAGACTATGATTCAATAATTTAAAATGTCTGCAGTGTGGGACAAATCTTGGAAGTGCCTAGAATCAAAATTGTGAATAAGACAATCATGTCTATTCATGAATCATCAAATTAAACTTCAGTTTATATCCTTAACGCAATTTCGACTCGAAATCATGCGGGGATCTATCTAACATGAACCAATTAGATTAAAAACATATGATATTGCAGACTTGCGTTTAGGGGAGAAGAAAATTAAGTTGAGAGACATTACTCTGGAGCATGATAACCAAAGGTTCCCAGAACTCGGGTAGAATGAAGACGGGCAGCCATGTCAGGAGCCTGATTTGAAAGGTTGAAATCCGCAATCTTGGCTTTGTAGTCTTCAAAAAGCAGTACATTGCTGGATCTGATATCTCTATGGATTATTGAAGGCTGAACCTTCTCATGCAAATATTCCAATCCCCTGGCAGCATCCACAGCAATTCTTACACGTTGCATCCAGTCAAGTACAGGCCCAGGCTGTGCACCTTGCACTCCTTTCCTTCCTGTATTTGGAAAAAATAAAAATAAAAAGCCAAATATAATATTAACTCCTGTTAAAACTATCAAGTCAAAAAATTGCTAGTTGAATAACAGATTTATCTATGCACCATGCAAAATGTCATGGAGAGATCCCATGGTTGCAAATTCATAAGCCAACACACGTAGATCGCCATCTACACAGTAACCAAGCAATTCAACAAGATTTTCATGCTTCAGTGTTGATACCATGGATACCTATGCAGAAATTTATCGTACTCAGGATAACATCGTTAAAATGATTTAAAATACTACGAAAATGTAGATCATATCCATAAATAGCCTGGATATACCTGAGTCAAAAACTCAACACTGGAATCAGGCTCAGATGACACATCAAGCTTCTTGACAGCAACCTCATTTCCATTGTTCAGTTGTGCAAAGTACACTCTTCCATAAGATCCTTCACCAATTAATGCCTTCGACCCAAAATTGTCAGTTTTCTCTTTCAGTTCCTCTATTGACAGAGCAGGCACCTCAATAGGAGGTACTGCCTTCTGAACATCATGCTTAACTGGAGCTGAAGCTTTAGAGCCTCTTTGATGTCCTGGTATTGTGACAAAAAGTATAATGCAGAAACTGAACAATCAAATTATGTTCTTAATTGTGATAAAGCCGGGAGACAAATGTCGGATTATGTGATTTATATGCATGCAAAGCGTTATGGCGCAATAACTACAAGCGTCCCAACTTTCTTTAAAATAAATAAATCACATGGCATATCAACATTAAATGCTAAAAAAAAGTGATTAATAAATTATAAGATCGAAAAAAAAAAAAACTGAAGCACTATTAAAAAAAAGGCTGAAGCAACATAAATGAATAGATTTAAAAATATTAAGATTAAAATGCATCAATGAGTGGGAATCCTCATCTCCCACGGTGTTGTAATCGATGCAATAAACGTACATGACATGATTCACTAATTATAGGTATCGGCAGAAATAGATGCACAAAAGTTCACCTGAAGATCACCCGCCATATGAAAAACTCATTAAAAACAGCAGGAACAAGAACTTGTGCCGTTACACACCGGTGATAGAAAAAAACAAGGCCGGACCAAGGACACAAGACATTTCTCAAGAAATAGTTTGCTTGTACATATAAGTTTCTCCAGTTCGATATATTGCACTTATCTACACACTAAAATAGAACTTAATGTTTAATCTACATTATCTTTATATAATGAGAATAACCCTCATATCTATATGTCTACACTAAAGTCAAATCAAATGCACATAAATGAATTGATTGATTCCATGCTGAGTGCTGACAAGCTCATTGTAAAACAACGGATGAAAATGCTCAATGATAGAGTCAAATAATCAATTCTTATAAACCACATTAATTAGTTGTTTCATAAAAAAAACTGACCACCACAAAGAAAGAGACAGATATGGCACATATTGAACTAATTACTATCATCGATAACATATATAATACATTTAAATCAAATTTTATCAAGGTTTCTCTCTTTGCTCAACTTCCAACTTTTCATGCATTACATCCATCCATCCAGTGATAGAAGTATAATTCTCATGGAGGTGATTGTTCCTCCCACTGCTGGCAGTTTAATAGGGCATATCATAAAAACAGAACTCGACATTTAGTACTTAAAGATAATACAATGCTCATAGTCATTATATATTAAGAGCACATATAACTATCCAAGCACATAAAATTAATAAAGCTGCAACAGGATATAATCTAGAAAAGTTTAATATAAAATGTTGTGTTGAATAACCCTCAACTTCCATAGTGAGAATCTCACCTAGTGTCGAAGAGGGGGAGGGTGTGCTGGACTTTGCGATGGCCTACGACTTGTTGTTAGCGAACACCCTCTTTAGGAAGAGCGAATCTCACCTAGTGACCTTCCATAGTGGACGACACTCAAGTCAGATCGACTTTATCCTTGCAAGGAGGGAGGATAGACGCGCTTGCGTAGATTGCAAGGTGATACTTGGGGAGTGTGTTGTCCCCCAGCATAAGCTGGTGGTGGCGGACTTTCGATTCCGAATACGTGTCCACCGGGACAAACGCGCCAAGACCGGGAGAACGAAGTGGTGGAAGCTTAAAGGGGAAGCAGCGCTGACGTTTAGGGATAGGATACTAGGCGAGGGGCCTTGGGAAGAAGGGGAAGATGCAAATGACATGTGGCTAAAGATGGCAACATGTGTACGGAAGGTGACTGCAAAAGTACTTGGTGTGAGTAGGGGAGCCAAGCAGGAAGCGAAAGACACTTGGTGGTGGAATGACGAGGTGCAAAGGGCTAATCAGGAGAAGGAGTGTTTCAAGCGTCTTCACCTTGACAAGAGTGCAACCAACATTGAGAGCTATAAAATAGCGAGGAGGGCTGCAAAGCGTGCCGTGAGTGTAGCTAAGGGTCAGGCCTATGATGACCTTTATCAGCGCCTAGGCACGAAGGAGGGGGAGAAGGACATTTATAGGATGGCTAGGATTCGGGAGAGGAAGACAAGGGACATCAACCAAATCAAATGCATCAAGGATGGGTCGGATCGGCCGTTGGTGAAGGATGGGGAGATCAAGGACAGATGGCGAGAGTACTTCGACAAATTGTTTAATGGGGAGAGTGAGGGTCCTACCCTGGAGTTGGATGACTCATTTGATGATACCAATAGACGCTTGGTGAGGAGAATTCGGGAGGCAGAGATCGGAGAGGCTATGAAGAGGATGAAGGGAGGTAAAGCAATGGGCCCTGACGGTATCCCCATTGAGGTGTGGAGATGCTTGGGCGCCAGAGCGTTAGTATGGCTAATTAAGCTTTTTAACCTCATTTTTCGGTCAAACAAGATGCCTGATGAATGGAGGAGAAGGACTTTAGTACCGATCTTGAAGAACAAGGGAGATGTTCAAAGTTGTAGTAACTACCGGGGGATTAAGTTGATGAGCCATACGATGAAGCTCTGGGAGAGGGTTATCGAGCATCGCCTACGACGAGTGACGAGTGTGACCCAAAACCAATTTGGGTTTATGCCTGGAAGGTCGACCATGGAGGCGATTTTCCTAATACGACAGTTGATGGAGAGATATAGGGACCAAAAGAAGGACTTGCACATGGTCTTTATCGACCTTGAGAAGGCCTATGACAGAGTACTGAGGATTGTCATGTGGTGGGCCTTAGAAAAGCACAAAGTCCCATCTAAGTAAATTACCCTCATCAAGAATATGTACAAGGATGCGATGACGTGTCCGAACATGTGGGGGCGATACCAGCAACTTCCCAATTAAAATAGGACTACACCAGGGGTCAACATTGAGCCCTTATTTATTTACCTTGGTGATGGATGAGGCCACAAGGGACATACAAGGTGATATCCCTTGGTGTATGCTCTTAGTTGATGACGTGGTGCTAGTTGACGAGAGTAGGGCAGGGGTAAATAAGAAGTTAGAGCTGTGGAAGGACACGTTAGAGTCGAAAGGCTTCAAACTCAGTAAGACGAAGATCGAGTACATGACGTGCGCTTTCAGCATGGCTACACATGATGATGGTGACGTTAGTCTTGACGGGCAAGTGGTGGCCAAGAAAAAGACTTTTCCGTATTTAGGATCGATGCTATAAAAGGATGGCGGCATTGATGAAGATGTTAGGCATAGAATTGCAGCCGGTTGGTTGAAATAGCGTTAAGCTTCGGGCGTTCTCTGTAATAAGAGGGTGCCACAAAGGCTAAAAAGTAAGTTCTATAGGACGGCGATTCGCCAGCGATGCTATACGGTGCTGAATGTTGACCTACAAAAAGGCAACATGTGCAACAACTAAGTGTAGTAGAGATGCGTATGTTGCGTTGGTTTTGCGGGCACACAAGAAGGGATAGAATCCGGAATGAGGATATTTGAGATAGGGTCGGGGTGGCTCCAATTGAGGAGAAATTGGTTCAACATCGGCTGAGATGGTTCGGACATGTCCAACAGAGGCCTCCTGATGCATCGGTGCGTAGGGGAGTTCTACAGCGGGTCGATGATGTAAAGAGAGGTAGAGGTCGGCATAAACTCACTTGGGAAGAGTCGGTTAAGAGAGACCTTAAAGATTGGAATATCTCCAAGGATTTAGCGGTGGATAGGAGCGCTTGGAGGCTAGCAATCAACGTGCTAGAACCGTGACTTTTGCTCCTCTCTCTTTTGCTCTAATCTCTTCCTTGTGTTTTGAGTCCTTTTTGTGTTTTTCTTACCATTGGTTCTCTTGGGTTTCATCTCTAGCCTACCCCAACTTGTTTGAGACTAAAAGGCTATGTTGTTGTTGTTGAATAACCCTAAGTGTTCCACAAGCTAGATTCCGACTCTCCATTCTTTCCAAACAAACATGTGAAAAGTTATCTAGTTTCAGAACATGTTTCCCAAGTAAAACCTTCTATTGAAGCAAATTATAATGATAAACCCTATTACTCAACCTCTTCTTCTTATTTAAAGTCAACAATTAGAGGAAAAAAAAACTTATCGTTTGCACAAGCAAGAGCTCGTATTATCCATTTCTATATTACACAATTCAACCAAGCATGCAAGCAAAACAGTATTCAGTGCCAATAGAAAGTAATTTACATTTAGAAGTAACTAGTTATAAAGTTGATATACTTGAAATATAAACTATTTACCATCAGCATGACTGGTTGGGCTCTTCAAGTGCTCATTTTCATGGGGCTGATAGGACTCCTCTACTTGACAGGTGCAACACAACCACCTCCGCATCCTTGATCTCTTTCTAAAATAAAGATCGCCTTCAACACTCTTTGTATCCAAGCGTACAAAGTAACCGGGAGGCGGTGCCTGAGCCTAGTAATATCAGTATTCAGTATTCAGTAGAATGAGGAAAAAGGAAGAACCATTACAAGATTGATATGTCACACATAACCATGTCTTATACATATTGGTGCAAACACAGGCACCACAAAACTACATAAGACATCGAAAAATAGTATAAGAGCTTCAATGCCAAACAACATTTAAATGCATCCTATAACCATAATCATCGACCTATGGAAACAAACTAAGTTGGAAATCTAAAGAAAGTTGCACTCATTAATCTTAACGTCTAGAGGCAAACTTCAGTGAACAAACATTAGTCTGTGTCCGACAGTACAAACCACTAGAAGATAAATAACGACTCAACAAATCAGTTAAACAAAGTGTTTTCTAAATAAAACAGATAACTAACCATCTAGAATATCTATGAATACACTTATGCATTGTTATCTCATGGTGTAACAGAAACTCGACCATTTTTCACCCATACAAGGTGACATGGGGATTGTCCTCATATCCGAATAGCAGAAAACTACTGCTACTTCCGACATACCCGACAATAAATGGTTTTTCACAATCATCAACAAAGATATTCGTTCATAGCTGATCCAAAAACCTTTCAGTCACTACATAGTTCTAGCTTTTCTAGTAATCTTAAAGAAGGGATGTACATCGGTCTTTCTCTAACCACAAATTACAGCCCATAAACAGAAAACTAATATATTCATTTCCATCAACCTTTCAGTCACAACATAGTTCTAGCTTTTTTTGTAACCTAAAAATAAGGATGGTATATCTGTCTTTCTATAACCCCCAACGCTATAGCCGTAAACAGAAAACTAACACACATGGATAATTAATCTAATATGAGAAACACGTCATACATATCATACAAAGCCTGAGATCACATCATATATTACCCAAATAACTCAGAGATTATATCAATTCTAAAATGAATAAAAATAAAAGAAGAAAAGGCAAAAAAAAAAAGAGAGAAAATGAAAGGCGAGACCCAGAACTTGTCCTCACATCAGAGATTCTGATAGAACTACAGTGACAGCTCGTATAGGGCTAAGAATCTCAGAACAAAATGGCAAACACAGGACATATATTAATCATAACAACTAATCATGGTAACATAACACGTAAATTCAAATAAATCTCAGCCCATATCAAAAGAAAAATTTCCAAAATTCCAGAAACCAGGTTAATAATGTTATAGGGAACACATTACCATAAAACTACGCCCATTGCTATAACTTTCATCTATCGCCATTCAGTAAATTTATGGATAAACAAGTATAGACACAACTGACGCGCAAAGACAGATTATCCAAAGAAAGAGAACAAGATGCAAATAAAACGAGAGCCAATTGACAAAGATAGAGGAGTCGAAATCAGATTTCAAATCAAAAGCAATAATAAATAATTAAAGCCATAGCAGAAGAGGGATAAAACCAACCCAAATTCATGGGCCTCTTTTTTGTTATTCTTTTTTTCCCCTTGCCCGAGTTCTCCTCACTTATTAATTCTCTTCGACAGGACTCTGTTAATACATAATTAATTAACAAAAAATAGAAATCTGGTTATTATAGGTGGTAATGGGGGATTTGCCCTGAAAGTAATAACAACAAAGGAGATCGGAGAAAAATTGGGGTGGGAGCACAGGTGAGCGGACAGCCTGGAAAAACAAATAAACCGACGAGTATGTGTGTTTTTGTGTGAGAGAGAGGGAGAGAGATTTTGTACAGCCAGAAAGATGGACGGTGGAGTGGATTAGAGAAAAAGCAAACACTGCTTGGTGCACTTACGTAATTACGTATGTCTTCAGTGTTCACACAGTTATAGGGTTGATTTTAGATTTTTAAATACTTTTTAAACTTTAGAATTAAGTATTAGTGCATTTAATTTAGATTTTATAATATTTTTAAAAGTCTTTAGATATTCATTTGAGATTTTAGAAAGTCCTACAAAATTTTCATTTATTTAGTGTGTATTCAATTGAGATTTCTAATAATTTTTTACGACTTTAGGAATCTTTGTGTATTAAATTTATATTTATTAGGAATTTTAAAAGTCTTGAGGTATTCAATTGAAATTTTAAAAGTCTTACAAAATCTTGAAGTATTTAAATTATTTGATACTATGATTTATTAAGACTCTTTTAAGATTTGGTGGGTTTGGATTTTTACACAAAAAATTTTCTACGAAATTCCGCTTCAAATCTCACCTCAACACTTAAGGTTTCATAGAATTTTTCCAAAAATTAAAAATATTAAAAAGTCTCAAATCTTAAAAAGTTCTAAAATGTCACTTAAAATCTCAATTCAATATCCTCATTATCTTATTTGAGATTGTTGTAGCAAATTATTTTATTACCGAGTACCGAATCGAATGATCCGTTCCCCGGGTCGATCTCTCGAGGAAGGCGGTTCGGAATCTAGAATTGGTGTCGATCACACACGAAAGCATACAATTAGGGTTTGAACTATCAACTAGGAAATAATAGAAATGCATGAAAATTAACTCAAAAACATGAAACAAACAATGATAAAGAAGCTAGGGAATCGTAGATATTGGTTTCTGTTCGGATTGCAGTTAATGGGCAAGTGATTGTTCGGTTAAATGACTCGAATAACCTACTCGTTCAAAGATTCATCCTCAATAACTTTTTGTAACAAGAACAAACGTGAATGGCAAATTAACGATTCGTTTAACACCTAGGCAATACAATTACAAATTAGCCTAGTTTATACGAGCCTAGATCGATCGACTCCTCCCCTTTCGGTTCTAAGAGCCAATTAAATTATCTTAGAACATGGTTAATCAACTAGTCCATTGAGAATTAACAACATCACGCGAGAACGAATCAAATTCAATTGAAAATCAATTGAAGATTGAAGTGTCACCCTTCAACAATTCTTAACATTCAAGCATAATCATCGAAAACTCTATTTAAGAGTAACTCGTATGAATTGAACAATCAACGAACACAATAATCACAAACGAAACCAAAACATCATCCCCTATCCCTAGCAATTGGGTTTAGCCACTCATATTCAATTCAACAACATCAACCACAACAATCAAAGCAATCATATTCATGGATTAAATGAATAGAAAACTTACGATTAAAACGGAATTGAGAGTTGAATTGAAATACAAGATTAATCCGAAAGTAATGAAGGAATCCAAGTGAAAAACATGATCAAGATGGTGTTCTTAGGGTAAGAGAAGGGGAAAAACGGGTTTTGGGGGATTTTTTAGGTTTGGGAACGAGTCCCAATGCAAAGTACTAGAAAAAACGAAAAAATCTAGCTTTTAAAAATCTGGTCACGACCTCAGCGGCCGCGGGAAGCTCCAAGGCCGCGAAATTTCAGCTGCAGAAGGGCTCCGCGGCCGCGGGATTACTCCGCTGCCCGCGGTGAAGAAAATTGGGCTGCTGCGCGCGGCTTTACGTTTCGGGCTCGTTTGAACTCATCCGAACTCAAAATTGAGTTCCGTTTTTTCCTACGCCCCGCTAACGAACCCATCTATCCAATTATGCTCTCGAACCCAATTTTTCCTGAATAGAAAATTCGCCCGAAGCTCCCTACCTACACACCAAAAACAACAAAACACGAACAAAATCGGAAAAACAAACGAAAAAACACTTAAAGACTCAAAATGAAGGAAAACACATAATAAAACACGAAACGGACTAAAAACGAAAGAAACGACCTATAACGGGGGAAAAAAGAAAAGCAAAACACGCACGAAAAATGCAACAAAAATGGGATAAACAAACTCCCCCACACTTAAACCTTTGTTCGTTCCGAACAAAAAGAAAAGAAAAGAAAAGACACAAAACTGAAACCGAGCATGGACAACAGTCATTAACAAGATAAGCTTCAAAAATATTTAACTTCAACAACGAGCATTCAAATGGCACATATGAGCATTACACAACTGCATGCTTGATCACTATACTTCGACTTGGCGTTCTCTCAAGTATGAGAATATATATGTGTGCCTCACTCAACTTCTTATATAGATAAAGATAGGTGCACTCAAATTAGTCGATAACAAATTCAATCATATGCTTGCTCATTATCTAACTTCTACTCTAAACCAATCAAAATCGAAACTAGTGCATCAAAAGGTCTTTCTGGGTTGTAACGTAGGCTCTTTGGATATGTAGGATAAATATAGGCTAAGTGGCTCGAATTCATTACATAACTCAAACATCTTACCCCAGAAGCATACACTCAACCGGTTGCTCACACGTACCATATCCTCCCCCACACTTTTCCTGAAAGCACACATTTCACCCATTTTATTTCATTTTTTTTTTCTTTTTCATTTCTTTTTTTTTTTTTGTGTGTGTAAACCTTATTGGACATTTTATAATCTATTCGGCTACATTTTTTTTCTCTTTTTTTTCTTTCGATTTTTTTTTAAATATAAAAACAACTCCAACAAACAACTCCAACAATCATCTCCTCCGATTCTCAACCCGCAACTCCAACATCGTCATCATCACTAGGTTATCAACAAATATTAAATAAGGCTCAAAAAAGAGGGAGACTAGGGAATAATTTGCAGAGAAAAAAAAAGGATAGAATATAATAAACGCCTTAATCATATACACAGTTTACAATTCTAATCAATTTATTTCAATGTAGACTCAGGGCAAGTTCTAATCAAACAAGAGCACGACCAATGTATCTCAAGAAACAAATAAGGCTCAAACCTCACTAGGTAGATATATGAATGCCAATAAAAGTATACGATCATGCATTTCATCACGCTATGTCGCATATGACCAACATCACAACTCATCGAATTCATCAAAGAAGTCTTAACTAATCTTGAAATTTTCAAAGTACATACTCACAGAACACACAAAACCTACACTAGACTGGTCCACCACATAAGCATGCAAAATCCAAGTAAACTCCAAATTTATTATAGCAAATTATTTTTATTACCCAGTACCTAATTGAATGATCCGTTCCCCGGGTCGATCTCTCGTGGAAGATGGTTCGGAATCTAGAATTGGTGTCGATCACACACGAAAGAAAAATAAATCCTAAACACTCTAGTCACAATTAAGGTTTGTACTATCAACTAGATGTTGGGATCTGTGAGGATCTCGTTATGTACAAATTACGAATTCAATAGCAAACGTAAACCTATGCGCAGCGGATCTAAAGGTTTGACGTAGAGAACTTACGGCTTAAAATTTATGTAGATCTGGTTGACCATGAACGGTTGACCGCAATTGATTGACTGCAACACGCATCTTGGGTTGCAAGAACAAGATCATATCAAAATCGGATCAAACGGATGCAAACAGATCAAAACGAAACTTGCAGCCTGGGAGCTTCCGGCGGCGCGTGAGGGCGCGTCCGGCGTCGGATTCCGGCGATCTCGGCGGCGATGGAAAGCCCTCGTCGAGACGGTCGTCTGGGTATACTGTACGTCTCAATCGGACTTTCGGTTAGTTCTGTAGGTGAAAATATATTTCGTCTCGGTTTACCTACATATCTTCTACTGTATTACTCAATACACCATTCTTCAACTTGTACCAGTGGAGCAACGAGAAGAAGATAAAGCTCGAATGAGATCTAGAGAGAGAGGCGTGTTTCACGTGAGAATGATACTTCTATTCTCTTCTCATGAGCTTAATGATGTATATATAGAGCTACAGTAGGGACCCTAAGGAGATTAGGAAAAGGGCTCCTTAATTAATTAGACTAACTGTAGGCCAAACCCACTCCTGTAATTAATTAAATAATATTAATGGGCCACCAACATTATATTATTGCACTCCCTTTCCCTAGCCCAAATTACATTTGAGACTCCAATAATAATTACTCGATTTACCTCCCCACGTTTAAGATATAATGTCCATTAATTAATTCGATTACTGACAATCAAGAATTAATTAATTTATTATTATTTCACCGAAGCTAGCGCTCGTTCATCACATTCTTATTATGCCGGAATTAATCCACCTGCAGGGTTTAGCATAACAATCCTTCATGAACTCACTCCGGGGACATCATCAAACTAACGCACATGGTGACCGTAAATATCCTAACAGCACATCCTATATATAATAATATTACCCAAAACAGTAGGAATATTAATCCAGCGAACTGAACTTCACCCATGTGAATCAAAGTAATATATATTATATATATCTGCCTGTTTAATATCTTACGGGTTAAGAGAACGCAGTAATTAACCGAGGCCTAGTTCATTTACGACGATCAGTATAAAATGAACTTCTCCTCTCTGGGATCCTGTTCAATACATAAATGTACTAGTGCAACTAATCAGTCAAGACAAACTGTACAGTTGACACTACAACCGTTCGGATGGGGTGTTCATGTCCATCTAGGTTGTGAACAACTATTCTTGTTCGCAAGTGACTGATAGAGTGATCTTCGGTTCGCCCGATGACGACCCACCCTATCTAAGTGCAGAACAACAGAACGTAGAACTTGTTTAATCTAACATGATTCTCATTCATAAAGGGTAAATGTGTAATAACATGCAAAGCCAAGCTTTCAGTATATAACACTAACAATCTCCCACTTATACTTAAAGCTTTCGCTTTTACAGTATAGTCCTATCAATCCGTTATTCTAAAAGACCTATGTCGATCCTATTGCCATGCTCATGACTCCCATTCCTTCCACGTGTTTGACGAAGACCTTCCCCAGCAAACTTTTCGTGAAAGGTTCAGCTAGGTTGTCCTCTGACGCAAT
The DNA here is from genome assembly GCA_008636005.1 of Striga asiatica. NCBI lineage: Eukaryota > Viridiplantae > Streptophyta > Magnoliopsida > Lamiales > Orobanchaceae > Striga > Striga asiatica. The sequence goes on along the minus strand of BKCP01007249.1, from coordinate 180,510 downwards.
CTTGGCAACATCAACGTCTCCTCTACCAACGATATCCCGAATCAGATGGTATTTGCGCTCTATGTGTTTGCTTGCCCTGTGGGCTCGAGGTTCTTTTGAGTTCGCTACTGCTCCACTGTTATCACAGTACACGGTGATACCACGTGGCAAACTCGGTATAACCTCTAAGTCCACTAAGAAGTTCCTGAGCCAAACTGCCTCTTTCGCTGCCTCTGAGGCTGCTATGTACTCGGCTTCCATGGTGGAGTCTGCCACGCATTTCTGCTTAGCACTCCTCCATGAAATGGCTCCACTTCCCAAGGTAAACATGTTGTCAGTATTTTTACCGGAGTAGAATCGAAAGATTCGTCCCCGGGTCGTATCGCAAGGAAGGTTAGCCGAATATTCTTGTGCGTATATTCAGTCAGGAAAAATAGAAGAAAAATTCCTAAACACTTTATTTCAATATTTGGGGTCGCAATTACCAACTACTGATGCAAACTAAATTAAATGAAGGCAAATAGCTAATGAATTTACTGAATGAATAAAGTGCTAGGGAATCGGGGATAATTGCTTTCGGTTCTAAAAACACAATCACCGGCAATTGATTGCTCGGTTAAAGGTCTCGATTCGTTTCACGTTCAGAGGTTCACTCTCAATAACTCTTCGTAACAAGAGAATGAATGTGAACGATCAACTATCAATTCCTACAACACATAGATTATACGCTTCCGAACAAATCTATTCTAAGCGAGCCTAATTCTACCAACGTCTCCCCTCTCGGTTCTACACGTTGATTATCTAGGCTAGAAAGGTGATCAATCTCCTAACCCTATGGTTCACACAACTCGAATAGACATGAACAATCAAAAGCACTCAATCATAACGAACCTAATCAATCATCCCCTATCCCTAGCGAGTGGATTTAGCTACTCATATGGAATTCAACATTAACATTCACACAAACCCAAGCCATCATCATCAACAAAGGAATTGAGAAAAATAACTTCCGATTTATATAGAGAATCCAATGTCAAATCCAATGAACAATCCAGATCCAAAGCGAAGAAAATGAGTTTTTCAATCTCCAAAACCAATCAAAGTGCAAAAGAAAGAAAAGGAATGGTTTTTTCTCCAGAGAGAACGTAAAAACAAAGTTTGAATGGTGAATAATGAACCCTAGGGTCGAATTCTGCTCTAAAAATCCCGTCCTCGAAATTCGCGCCCGGCAAAGTCGCGAGTCGCGACTTACTCGCGAGTCGCGAGATGGACCTTTTCTTCGCTCGCGAGTCGCGACATCCTGGCGAGTCGCGCGCCGTCAAAATATAAATTTCTGGGGTTGAGTCGCGAAATATCTCGCGAGTCGCGAGTTCTGCTCGACATTGCACCATAAGCCTCTGTTTTTTCCGCGGGTCGCGACATTCCCTTGAGTCGCGACTTGACTCGCGAGTCGCGAGACATCTCGCGAGTCGCGACTTTTTCTGGGCACAGTTTCTGTCGGCTTTTTCAGTCCTTCCTCGAGTTTTCTGGGCTCGGTAACGGATGTTCTTGATATCACAGTCTCGGCTCACGCAATTCTAACCTCGACCGGCACAACCTACCTCCTGAAAACACAACACAGAAAAACACGAAGCAAAACACAGCAAAAAGATACAAAAATATAAACTAAAGACAAAAACACAAAACGAACGAAATGGACCAAATAAACTACAAAAATCCTACAAATGGGGGAAAACGAAAAGAAAATAAGCATGAATTAAAGACACAAAAATGGGACAAACAACTCCCCCACACTAAGACCTTTGTTCGTCCCGAACAAAGAGAAAAGAAAAGAAGAGAGAAGAAAAGAAAAGGAAAGACACGAAACAAGAAACGAGTCTGGACATCAGTCGATAACAAGATAAGTCTCAACACGTTCAACTTCAACAATGAGCGTTCAGATGGCACATACGAACATAACACGACTACATGCTTGATCGCTAAACTTCAATATGACGTCCACTCAAATATGGGAATGTATATGTGTGCCTCACTCACTTTCTTATACAGATAAAGATATGGATGCACTCAAATTGGTCAATAACAAGTTCAATCATAAGCTTGCCCATTGTCTAACTTCTACTCTAAACCAATCAAAAACTGCAACTAGTGAATCAAAAGGTCTTTCAGGGTTGTAACGTAGGCTCTTTGGACAGGTAGGATAAATATAGGCTAAGTGGCTCGAACATAATTCAAACTCCTAACCCAAGAATGCACGCTCATCCGGTTACTCAAACAAACCGGACCTCCCCCACACTTCTCCTAAAAACACACAATTACACCCAACTTATTTTGGTTTTTTTTTTTTTTCTTTTTTTTTTTCTTTTTTTTTTTATTTTTTTTTTTTTTTTCGCGACCCTATTTGGTCACTCTTTTTTTTTTTTTTTTTTTTGTGTAAACCTCTTTGGACAATGACAATCCATTCGGTTACATTTTTTTTTTTTTTTTTTTTTTTGAGAATATATAAACAAACTCCACAATTATCCCCTCCCATTCTCAACCCGAAACTCAATAATGTCATCATCACGGGGTTATAAAAGAAAACAATTAGGCTCAAAAGGGCAACTAGGGAAAAACTGCAGAAAAAACAAGGATAGAAAGATACAAAAATGCCTTAATCATATTCACAGTTCACAACTCAGATTGATTCATTTCAACGCAGACTCAGGGCAAGTTCTAACCAAACAAGAGCATGACCAATGTATCTCAAGAAAGAAATAAGGCTCAAACCTCACTAGGCAAATATCTGAATGTCAATCAAAGCCATTAACCAAGCAGTTCATCACGCTATGCCATACAATGCCAACATCACAACTCATTGAATCCATTGAACACATCTTAACTCACCATGAACTTTCGTCAAGGAATGGTCGGGCCAACCAACGAAGAGCTTGATTACAAGTACAGACTCAAAACACATAAATCCTACAGTAGACTGGTCCACAAGCAACAGAAAGAAATAAAACACACCCGAAAACAAAGAAAAACTAGACTTGGTCAATCATATAGCCACATAAACTCCCCCACACTGAAAATCAGACAATGTCCCCATTGTCGATCAACAGTGAAAGGAAGTAGTACTTACACAATCAACCGACAAGTCACAACAAAGAGAAAAGACAAAAGAGAAACAAAATAAAGAGAAAAGAAAAAGAAAAGCTAACCAACACAGTGACAAGTCACTGTGGACCAGGAGGAGGAGACGGAGGAGGAGGAAAAGGCTGGCCGGTGCCGGAGCTCCACTGAGTGTACCGTGCGTCCCACTGGGTCTGCCAGGCCTCGATAGCCTGAAAGCGGAGGTCGGCGCTGTCGAATCGGGCACTGAAGTCGCGCATGTCCCGATTGTAGCGGTCCTCGAACGCCCACGGAGGAGGCTGGGACCACCACGGTGGCGGAGCAGAGGGCTCGGCGGGGCGCTGCGGCGAACCCGGGGGTCGGGGTTCCTGAAAATCAGCCTCCGGGGTCGGCTGCCAACCAACAGGCGGCGAAAGGCGATGGTCCTCGTCGATAAGCTCCTGATCGTGCGCCATCACCTCCGGCTCTGGCGGAGGACGAGACGGTCCTGACTGAGCGGCGGCAGCGGCGGCCGCTACCTTGTTCGCATAGGTGGCGTAAGCCTGACGCTGAGGATAGGCCACGAAGGTGTGTCGATCCACGATGAGGCCCGAATGCGACAGCTCAAAAGAATCAATGCGCCGCATCAAAACCGGGGGGCTGCCAGACGCCACAGGATCGAGGCCGAAATGCAAAGCGAACGCCGTCACCACATGTCCAAAACAGGCGAATGTACGCGTAGTCCGGGTGACAGCCCGGAGCTCGTCCGTGAAGATATGCAACACATTCCGAGGCTCATTCCGGAGCATAGACCAGATGACGACGAGATCATTCTGAGAGACCTTATTTGCCTCCTTCTTCCCGAAGAGGCCATAGCACAAGAACTTGTGCATTACGGCAATCGCGCCGCTCTCAATGAGGCTATTAGCCATGCCACGGGAGTCCCAGACCGTGTCGGGAGAAATCTCGGTCCAGAAACGAGACGGAGTCATAGACGCCCAACCGCTACTGCCTACATTACGGAGGCCCAAGACGCGATCCATGACGGCGGCATCAATTATCACCTTAGTACCAAGCAAACGGCACGTCATGTACTCGGAGCCATCGGAATTCTTCCAAAACTCGAGGGTAGAGAAGAACTCGAGTGTGAGGTTCTGATAGGTCGGATGAAAAACGTCGGCATACTTTCGCAAGCCAAGCGTGTCAAGGTACTGCTGGATCGTCGCTAAAATACCAAGGTCGGAGAGCAAGGTGAAGTCGAAAGTTTTGGATTTCAAGACCGCCTTCGGTGCGAGCCGAGCGTAAACTTCCCCCTCGCGTTCCGAGAGAATGGGAAAGAGGGCATTGTAATCAGCCCGTAGATCAACTCGCCCGTCCCGAGAAGCAGAGGACTCGCCGACAGTCTTCTTACGCTTGTTACCGGCCCCTTTTCGCACCATGGTGTAATACGAGGTTCTTTCGAGCAATTAATCAAACACCTTACGTGCAAAAATTCAGAACTGGAGGGTTGAAAAGAAACCAACAAATATGCACCCAAATACGGAAACGCACCAACGAAATTCAGCAGCACACAACCCAAACAATGTGAAATTCAGCAGTTCACAACCCAAACCAACAAATAAGCACCCAAATAGGAAGAATGACGAATACCGTGCACCAAATATTGGGTGCCCGTCGAGCCGTGAGCTCGAGTCGCGGAGAGGGATGGGTGACAGCAGCCCTAGTTGTTGTTGCTGGTCGGAGATGAGGCACGCCGGTGGCCTGGTGGCTGGAGAAGCTGCCGGAGAAAACACAGGCGGGGCTAGGAGGTCGGGAATCGCAATAGCTGGCGGAGTTGGGACGCCGATTGACTGTAGTCGGAGGGTGAACGGAGGCGGTGAGTGAGAGTGAGCAGGTGCACGCGATGCTGCCGGTGGTCAAAATCGCCGAAGGGTCGAAGCCGAGGGAAAATCGCGGGGCTAGGGTTCGCGATTCCGTGTCGCGAGGAGGAAGAGAGTGGGGCCAGGCGTCGTAGTCGGAGGTGGAGGTCGACGGCGGTCGGAGCGTCGGCGGTCGGAGAGGAAAAGTGGACGGAGACGGCGAAGATATGAGAGCGAGGTGGACGAGAGGCTTTGCGCAAGAGAAAGGCGTATCGCGATTGAGGGTGAAGAAGATCTGCACAAAACAAAAGGGTCGTCAATTAAAGAGAGACAGGTAAGTCGCGAGTTGGACTCGCGAAGCAGGAACGAGTCGCGAAATAAGCTCGCGAGTCGCGACATAGGACTCGCGACTCGCGAGAAAAACAGAGAGCGACAGCAATATATATGTGGGGACACTCGCGATGCGCGACATACCCGCGACTCGCGACTTCAGTGTCGCGAGTCGCGATTATGTTCCGCGACTCGCGAGAAAAACAGAGAGTGAAGGCCATAAGGTGTTGGCCAACTCGCGACTCGCGACATGTCTCGCGAGTCGCGAAATTTTTTTTTTTGTTTTTTTTTTTGTTTTTTTATTTTTTATTTTTTTATATATATAGAAAAATGCAAAACCAAAATAGAAAAGTTACCTACCGAATTAACCAAAACAAAAAATAAAACAAAATGCAAAAAGAAAAAGGGAGAGATACAATCATACAGTGCACAGTGACTATAATAGTCACTGTGAATTCGGTGGTGCTGGCGGAGGATGGAGATAGTCAGGCCCCGGACAGCGGCGGGCGCCTGCCAAATCATATCTTTCGCTCCAGTGGAAACGTGGCAGCTCCATCGAACTCGGCCTGGAGGGAACAGTGTGATGGTTGGTATGGACATGACCCCGCCATTGCATTGGCGGCTCAGGCTGAGACCCTCGGGTGGAGATGAAAGTAGATTTACCCAACACCATCATGCTTGCAATCCTCTTCTTAACATCAATTATTGTGTTGGTGATCGCCATAAAGGGTCGTCCGAGGAGGATGGTGTGCTGATACCCGTTCTCTCTAACATCCCCTATATCAAGAACCACAAAATCAACGGGGACTGTCAGCTTTCCCACTCTTACCTGGACATCTTCCACAACCCCTTCGGGTTGACGGAGCGAGTGATTAGCAAGCTGTAGACTCATCCTGGTGGGCCTCAGACCGACGAGTCCAAGTGTCCGATAGATAGATAGGGGCATCAGATTTATGCCCGCCCCAAGGTCTAACATCCCCGATACAACTTTCCCACTCTCAAAAGCTACATCGATCACAAACTCACCGGAGTCACGTTCTTTCTTCTCCTCCAATAGTTGGCTGGGGAAAGGAATCTTCAGCCTGAATGGGTTCGGAGATTTGTGCAATGTTGACTCAGCCAGCGGTGTCACTGGAGTTTCTTGCTTTCTACGGTCCTCATTTTCCTCTTTCTTCTTGTCACCCGCAATCTCCCTCTTAATGTCGGGCAAAATCACAGTCACAGCATTCACATGCTCCGGCTGACTAGGCAACTTCCCCTTGTTCAATTCAGTCTCAATGATTCTGACCCGAGCAGCCAGTTGGCCTAACTGAGTCTCAATGCGCTTGATGGAGGCATCCTGATTGACATCTCTCTGCTCTCTGTTAGCCATAAACTGAAGGATTTTGGCAACATCGTCTTGAATATTGGAACTTGACCCTGCTTCTGGTCCCCTCTGCTGCTGCTGCTGTGGCTGGTAGTTCGGACGGGGCACAAAGTTGGGTCGAGGTTGTTGCTGCATGAAATTTGGACGGGGTGGTTGAAGGGTGTTCGAGTTATTCGACCATGAGAAAGCTGGGTGATTCCGCCATCCTGGATTGTACGTATTCGAATATGGGTCATTGCCAGGCCGGGCTTGGTATCCTTGTAAAGCGCTGGCATCTGCATACTGCTCACCGAACTCCTGGTCGAAAGCTGAAGGGCACACTTCAGACCTATGGCCTGGGACTCCATATGCCCCGCACGTGTCAACGGACATGGTCTGAACCGGCTGAGCTCCTCGTGCGTTAAGTAAACGCATTTGCTCTGTGAGCTCAGCTAACTATTGGGCCATCTCATTGTTGCCCTGCCCGACCTCGTGTACTGCCACTCTCTTCCCTCTGCTGCTCTTCTGCGACGAATTCGTGCTCATCGTCTCGAAAATTTCGAACATCTCTCCAGCCGTTTTTGCTCCAATATCTCCCCCTGCCGCATTGTCAACCATATACTGCAAGTTCTGATGGAGGGAGTCGTAGAAGCAGTTGATCAGTAGCCCCGGAGAGAGGTTGTGATGAGGACACTGCCGCTGGAGATCCTTGAACCGCTCCCAAGCCTCGTGAAGAGGCTCGTTCGGTAGTTGAGCAAATGAGACGATCTGCGACCGGAGCTCCTGGGTCTTCTGATGGGAGTAGTACCTCCCAATGAACTTCGTGTATACGTCAGTCCAGGTAGTGAGAGAGTCCGGTGCGAGGGTCATGAACCAGGACTTGGCCCGGTCCTTCAGTGTCTCTGGAAAACACCTCATCTTCAGTTGCTCTTCTGTAAGCCCGTGGAGAGGGAAGGTCTGTAGCACATTGTAGAATTCCCGAATGAAGTTAAGCGGGTCTTCATTCGGGAGCCCGTGGAAGGATGGCAGCTGGTTGTAATGGATCATCTTAAGCTCGTAGTTCCGAGCTTCTTGTGGCAACCGGATGCATGAGGTCATCGGCCCAATTGTCGGATGGGCTAGGTCTCGAAGGGTGTTACGAGGCGGTTGCTGCTCTTGTTCATCCATGATGACGTTACTGGCTTCTGACGATTTCAGTGAGTGCTCGTTTCCTTCGTTAGATTCGAGAGTGAGCTCTTCCAGCAGCTCCCTCAGGCTCTCGTTGACTGATTTGTTGATCGGAGATAGCAATTTGCGTCCACTCCTGGTACGTATACACTAAGACCAACAAGGGTTACGAGCACCAATGATAAAAACAAAATAAAACACGAATTAACACCTAACAAATAAAAAGAAATCAAGAGAAACACGGAAACAAGGAAAATCACAAGAAATAAGAGAAACACTAAAAACAAGATGAATAGGCGCACAATTATATTCCTAAACCTTCCCCGGCAACGGCGCCAATTTTGTTGTCAGTATTTTTACCGGAGTAGAATCGAAAGATTCGTCCCCGGGTCGTATCGCAAGGAAGGTTAGCCGGATATTCTTGTGCGTATATTCAGTCACGAAAAATAGAAGAAAAATTCCTAAACACTCTATTTCAATATTTGGGGTCGCAATTACCAACTACTGATGCAAACTAAATTAAATGAAGGCAAATAGCTAATGAATTTACTGAATGAATAAAGTGCTAGGGAATCAGGGATAATTGCTTTCGGTTCTAACACAATCACCGGCAATTGATTGCTCGCTTAAAGGTCTCGATTCGTTTCACGTTCAGAGGTTCACTCTCAATAACTCTTCGTAACAAGAGAATGAATGTGAACGATCAACTATCAATTCCTACAACACATAGATTATACGCTTCCGAACAAATCTATTCTAAGCGAGCCTAATTCTACCAACGTCTCCCCTCTCGGTTCTACACGTTGATTATCCAGGCTAGAAAGGTGATCAATCTCCTAACCCTATGGTTCACACAACTCGAATAGACATGAACGATCAAAAACACTCAATCATAACGAACCTAATCAATCATCCCCTATCCCTAGCGAGTGGATTTAGCTACTCATATGGAATTCAACATTAACATTCACACAAACCCAAGCCATCATCATCAACAAAGGAATTGAGAAAAATAACTTACGATTTATATAGAGAATCCAATGTCAAATCCAATGAACAATCCAGATCCAAAGCGAAGAAAAGGAGTTTTTCAATCTCCAAAACCAATCAAAGTGCAAAAGAAAGAAAAGGAATGGTTTTTTCTCCAGAGAGAACGTAAAAACAAAGTTTGAATGGTGAATAATGAACCCTAGGGTCGAATTCTGCTCTAAAAATCCCGTCCTCGAAATTCGCGCCCGACAAAGTCGCGAGTCGCGAGATGGACCTTTTCTTCGCTCGCGAGTCGCGACATCCTGGCGAGTCGCGCGCCGTCAAAATATAAATTTCTGGGGTTGAGTCGCGAAATATCTCGCGAGTCGCGACTCTGTGTCGCGAGTCGCGACATCATCTCGCGAGTCGCGAGTTCTGCTCGACACTGCACCATAAGCCTCTGTTTTTTCCGCGGGTCGCGACATTCCCTTGAGTCGCGACTTGACTCACGAGTCGCGACTTTTTCTGGGCACAGTTTCTGTCGGCTTTTTCAGTCTTTCCTCGAGTTTTCTGGGCTCGGTAACGGATGTTCTTGATATCACAGTCTCGGCTCACGCAATTCTAACCTCGACCGGCACAACCTACCTCCTGAAAACACAACACAGAAAAACACGAAGCAAAACACGGCAAAAAGATACAAAAATATAAACTAAAGACAAAAACACAAAACGAACGAAATGGACCAAATAAACTACAAAAATCCTACAAATGGAGGAAAACGAAAAGAAAATAAGCATGAAATAAAGACACAAAAATGGGACAAACAAAACACATAACCTGAGGTTGACTTACTTTCATCCTTATCTGACTGGAAATCGGAATCACTGTAACCCAGAGGTAACAAGCTGCCTGCACGGTAAACTAACATGTACTCCTTAGTCCTTCTCAGGTACTTGAGTATATGCTTCACCGCAGACCAATGTTCCCGTCCTGGATTACTTTGATATCTAGCTACCATGCCAACGGCGTAGCTAATATCCGGCCTTGTGCATAGCATTGCATACATGAGACTTCCTACTGCCGAAGCATAAGGAACTGTCTTCATCTCCTCTATCTCCTTAGACGTCTTAGGAGACATCTCCTTAGATAAAGGTATTCCATGTCTAAAAGGTAACATACCTTTCTTGGAATCCTGCATGCTAAATCTGGCCAAGACAGTATCTATGTATGAAGACTGGGATAAGCACAACATTCTCTTCTTACGATCTCTAATGAGCCTAATACCAAGAATGTGTCCTGCTTCACCTAAGTCCTTCATATCAAACTGCTTAGACAACCACACCTTTACGTCTGATAACTCCTTCTTACTGTTTCCAATAAGCAGTATGTCATCTACGTAAAGCACAAGAAACACCACCACGCTCCCACTGATTTTCTTGTAAACACAATGCTCATCCGGACATTGAGTGAACCCGTACGACTGGATCACCTCATCAAAACGGATGTTCCAAGATCTCGAAGCTTGCTTCAGTCCATAAATAGACCGATTAAGCTTACACACTAGATGCTCACGACCTTCAGCAATGAATCCCTCTGGTTGCTGCATATAGATGTCTTCTTGCAGGTTCCCATTAAGGAAAGCTGTCTTGACATCCATCTGCCAGACCTCATAGTCCATATGAGCGGCTACAGCCAAGAGAATCCGAATGGACTTAAGCATAGCTACTGGCGAAAAGGTCTCATCATAATCAATACCCTCGATCTGGGTATAACCTTTCGCAACAAGCCTAGCTTTAAAGGTTTGCACCTTCCCATCCAATCCTCTCTTTCTCTTATAGATCCACTTACATCCAATGGGTCGTACCCCATCGGGTAGTTCTACAAGATCCCAGACCTGATTGGAGTCCATTGACCCCATTTCAGCTTTCATTGCAACATTCCATGAATCTGCATCTTTATCTTGGAGTGCCTCATCGTAAGTTCTTGGGTCCGATTCTAGGCCTCCTGGAACTGAGTCTGACGACTCTCCAAGACCTATCCATCGGTCGGGTAAATGAGAAACCCTCCCACTGCGACGAGGCACTGTCTGCACTGGTACACTCTCAGTGTGTCGTGTTGCAGTATTATGTGATGTATCTACTTGCGCACTCGGTGGGGAACCATCGATTTCACCCCTTAACTCCTCTAAGACTAGTCTACTCGCGGGCTTATGATTCATAATATAGTCTTCTTCCAAGAATCTAGCGTTCGTCGAAACGATCACCTTCTGATCCTCGGGACTATAAAATAATCCACCTTTCGTTCCCTTGGGATAGCCTACGAAAACTCGTGCTTCCGAACGTTTCTCCAACTTGCCAGGTTCCTGCACTAACACGTGTGCAGGACTACCCCAAACTCGAAACTGTGAGAAACTGGGCTTGCGCCCTTTCCACATCTCATAAGGGGTAGTGTCAACTGACTTCGACGGAACCATGTTCAGAATATACGATGCCGTTTCCAATGCCAAACCCCAGAACGAATCTGGTAACCTCGAATAACTCATCATAGACCTAACCATCTCCATAAGAGTCCTATTTCTTCGCTCTGCAACCCCATTCTGCTGGGGCGTGCCGGGTGCAGTCAGTTGGGATTCAATCCCAGCTTCCGATAAGTATGTCCTGAACTCTCCAAAAAGGTATTCGCCACCTCGATCAGAACGAAGTGACTTGATACATTTACCATGAAGCTTCTCCACAACTGCCCGATACTCCTTGAATTTCTCAAAGCATTCGGACTTGCGGTGCAACAGATAAACGTACCCATATCTCGAGTAATCATCTATGAAAGACACATAGTACTCGAAACCTCCTCTAGCCTGGGTCGACATAGGACCACACAAATCAGAATGAATCAATCCTAGCACTTCTTGGCTCCTATACCCCTTTGCCGTAAACGGCCTCTTGGCCATCTTATCTACCAGGCATGATTCGCAAGTTGGATAGTGCTCTTCCAATGGACCGAGATGTCCACTGGCCACTAACTTTTGAATCCTCCTAAGGTTGATGTGTCCATGTCTAAGGTGCCACAGATATGCTTGATTCATCTGCGAAGACTCCTTCTTCTTATTAGATGTAGTTATGACATTATTCAATTCATTATGTTGCACTGTGGGAGAGTTCGGTTTGAGAACATATAAATTGCCAACTAATGAACCACAACATATGAAATGATTTTCAAAACGAATAATAACCATGTCATTAAACGAAACTGAAAAACCATCCATAACAAGTTTAGAAACTGAAACAAGATTCTTTCTAAAACTAGGAACATAAAGGTAATTTCTCAAAACCAAACTACTACTATCGAACGATAAAGTAACGTCTCCCACGGCAACAGCCGCCACTTTCGTAGCATTGCCCATGTAGACGGTGATCTCTCCCTCCCTAAGTCGCTTGGTTTCCTGGAACCCCTGCAAATAATTGCAGACATGATCAGTGGCTCCAGTATCTACACACCAGGTTCTGGTAGATACAACCGCTAAACATGTTTCTACGACATTAACGAGAGAGTTACCTTTCTTGAGGAGAGGGCAATCGACCTTCCAGTGTCCTGACTTATTGCACTTCTGGCATCTTCCTTTCGGTTTCTTTGCCACAGCCTGAGGGGTCGGTCGTGGGTAAACCGGAGCATCCTGTGCCTTCGCCTTTCCTGCAGACTTCTTTCTCTTCCTGCCCTTGTGAGGCCTGGAAGGTCCAGCCTGCTCGGCGACTAGCACCTGAGGTGCTTGAGTGAATAAGGCCTCCGCTGACTGAAGCTCTGCAAGCAGTTCTGGAAGAGCCATATGCATCTTGTGCATGTTGTAGTTCAATCGGAACTGAGAAAGCTCTTCGGCAGAGATTGGAGCATAATATCAACCTGGGTTTCCCCGTCAATATAACCTCCCATAACCTCAAGCTCATTGAGCTGCGCCATAACCCTGAGGGCGTGCTCCCTTACGGGTGTGCCCTCGGCCATGCGCGTACTCATCAGAGCACTCAAAGCCTCTTGCCTAGCAGCCCTAGACTGATGTCCGAACAGATCCCTGAGATTGAGAAGTATATCTGCTGCAGTGTCCTTAGACTGATGCAGATGTTGAAGAACATTTGACATAGAAGCCAGAATGTAACACTTCGCCATCTCATTAGCCTTCTTCCACCGAGCATACTCCTCTTTCTCCTGCTCAGGAGCATCAGCCGCCGGCACCGCCGGACAAGCATCAGTGATAGCAAACATATAACCCTCAGCAGTCAACACTATGTCTAAGTTCCTCTTCCAATCAATGTAATTAGGACCAGTAAGTTGATTTTCTTTTAGAATGACAGACAACGGATTGAACGACATGATGAATATCATGAGAATCATGCAAATAAATTTTACAGATTAAACACTTTTGAATTTAACTGTTAATATTGATATCCTCAAAACAACATTAACTTAAATCCACCGACATCTATTACACCTTGTGAGAATGCATGCTACGAGGGTCGCCCTACAAACTCGCATTTTGTCAGAGAAGGGCTTTTCTAAGGCCCATTAATTTCCATAAGTCAAAACCAAATTCATGACGAACGAAATTAATAGTCGGTCTCTATATGGCCATGCAATAGAATTCAGGGACCCCGAGGGGGGTTAATAAATTTAATCGCATTCTAAGTGAATCCCATTTCTCGGTCCTAAGGTCGTCAAATTTGATTATACGTCATCCGAGGGGAAGCCCGTACGCTCTCATAAGATTTCCTCTAACCGTCTACTTTTAGAAATTTGTCCTGGTAATTTCCTACAATTAATTTTAGCAATGTCACCCGAGGGGGAGCCCATAACCGCAATTAATTGATTTACCGACAAATTAGAAATGGAGGCCTTAGGAATTTTACAATTAACTTTAATTTAAAATCCCTTCTCAAACTTAGTATAATTTAATGAGGATTTTTTTAAACTATTTATACAATTCTAAATTAATCTATGTTAATGCAATAATTAATTAACATGCATATTAATTCATGCAATTCTAAATTAATCTATGTCAATGCAATAATTAATTAACATGTTCAATAAATTATGCAATCCTAAATTAATCCATGCCAGAACATAATTAATTACATGCATAATTTATTGACACAATTCTAAATTAATCCTATGCATTACATAATTAATTAACATGCATAATTAATCTTGCAATACTAAATTAATCCCATGCAAGAACATAATTAATTAACATGCATAAATAATAATTTAATGGCATAATAAATTTAATTAAATAAATAAATAAATCCACTATTATGGCCATTAAATATTGAGTCTCCTTAAACAAGGAAACTGTGACAGTTCTTTTCCCTGTTCAACTGGAACTCCTTTAAGCAGTAGAATCCTGGTTGATCTTGTACTGCTTGATCATCAAGGCAAAAACGAACCACCAGCTGCCGCCACCAGTCCGCCGCCGCCGGCCACCGGTCGCCGCCTGCCAGTTCGCCGGAAAAAGCCACCGTTTTTTTTTCTTTCTTTCGAGGCTCGTTGATCTCTTGTGATCTCCCGGTCATCAACACACGATCACAACATGAAAAATATAATTTACAAAATTAAATAATTCGATCCTAGATCCAACGAATGGATGTACATGTTTTCTAAACAAATAATTAAATCTATCCGGTCAACCCCCGGGCGAATAATTATTACAAACATTCATCCATAAATTCCTCGACATGCCCGAGGCTTTAAAAACAAATTTAAAACCATACATCACATTCAACAACATTCATCAAACACATAATCGGCCATAATAGTGGATTAACTATTTTCCTGCAAAACCGAGTTATGCAAATATAATCCAATATATGGCTGCGTTTGAACACATCTTGTCAAATAAAGCCATAAAAATTCGAACTTTGTACAAAACGAATTAACCAAGTGCTCTGACACCAATTGTTGGGATCTGTGAGGATCTCGTTATGTACAAATCACGAATTCAATAGCAAACGTAAACCTATGCGCAGCGGATCTAAAGGTTTGACGTAGAGAACTTACGGCTTAAAATTTATGTAGATCTGGTTGACCACAAACGGTTGACCGCAACACGCGTCTTGGGTTGCAGGAACAAGATCAGATCAAAATCGGATCAAACGGATGCAAACAGATCAAAACGAAACTTGCAGCCTGGGAGCTTCCGGCGGCGCGTGAGGGCGCGTCCGGCGTCGGATTCCAGCAATCTCGGCGGCGATAGAAAGCTCTCGTCGAGACGGTCGTTTGGATATACTGTACGTCTCAATCGGACTTCCGGTTAGTTCTGTAGGTCAAAATACATTTCGTCTCGGTTTACCTAAAGATCTTCTACTGTATTACTCAATACACCCTTCTTCAACTTATACCAGTGGAGCAACAAGAAGAAGATAAAGCTCGAATGAGATCTAGAGAGAGAGGCGTGTTTCACGTGAGAATGAGACTTCTATTCTCTTCTCATGAGCTTAATGATGTATATATAGAGCTACAGTAGGGACCCTAAGGAGATTAGGAAAAGGGCTCCTTAATTAATTAGACTAACTGTGGGCCAAACCCACTCCTCTAATTAATTAAATAATATTAATGGGCCACCAACATTATATTATTGCACTCCTTTTCCCTAGCCCAAATTACATTTGAGGCTCCAATAATAATTACTCGATTTACCTCCCCACGTTTAAGATATAATGTCCATTAATTAATTCGATTACTGACAATCAAGAATTAATTAATTTATTATTATTTCACCGAAGCTAGCACTCGTTCATCACATTCTTATTATGCTGGAATTTAATCCACCTGCAGGGTTTAGCATAACAATCCTTCATGAACTCACTCCGGGGACATCATCAAACTAACGCACATGGTGACCGTAAATATCCTAACAGCACATCCTATATATAATAATATTACCCAAAACAGTAGGAATATTAATCCAGCGAACTGAACCTCACCCATGTGAATCAAAGTAATATATATTATATATATCTGCCTGTTTAATATCTTACGGGTTAAGAGAACGCAGTAATTAACCGAGGCCTAGTTCATTTACGACGATCAGTATAAAATGAACTTCTCCTCTCTGGGATCCTGTTCAATACATAAATGTACTAGTGCAACTAATCAGTCAAGACAAACTGTACAGTTGACACTACAACCGTTCGGATGGGGTGTTCATGTCCATCTAGGTTGTGAACAACTATTCTTGTTCGCAAGTAACTGATAGAGTGATCTTCGGTTCGCCCGATGACGACCCACACTATCTAAGTGCAGAACAACAGAACGTAGAACTTGTTTAATCTAACATGATTCTCATTCATAAAGGGTAAATGTGTAATATCATGCAAAGCCAAGCTTTCAGTATATAACACTAACACTAGAAAATAATAGAAAATGCATAAAAAATTAACTCAAAAACATGAAACAGACAATGATAAAGAAGTTAGGGAATCAGAGATATTTGTTTCGGTTCGAATTGCAGTAACGGGCAAGTGATTGTTCGGTTAAATGATTTGAATAACCTACTCGTTCAGAGATTCATCCTCAATAACTTTTCGTAACAAGAGAACAAACGTGAACAGCAAATTAACGATTCGTTTAACACCTAGGCAATACAGTACTGAGCAAGCCTAGTTTATACGAGCCTAGATCGATCAGCTCCCTTTCGATTCTAAGAGCCGATTAAATTATCCTAGAATATGGTTAATCAACTAGTCCATTTAGAATTAACAACATCATGTGAGAACGAATCAAATTCAATTGAAAATCAATTGGAGATTGAAGTGTCACCCTTCAACAATTCTTAACATACAAGCAAAACCATCGAAAACCCCATTTAAGAATAACTCATATGAATTGAACAATCAACGAACACAATAATCACAAACGAAACGAAAACATCATCCCCTATCCCTAGCAATTGGGTTTAGCCACTCATATTCAATTCAACACCATCAACCACAACAATCAAAGCAATCATATTCATGGATTAAATGAATATAAAACTTACGATTAAAACGGAATTGAGAGTTGAATCTGAAATACAAGATTAATCCGAAAGTGATGAAGGAATCTAAGTGAAAAACAAGATCAAGATGGTGTTCTTGGGGTAAGAAAAGAGAAAAAACGGGGTTTTGGGGGATTTTTTAGGTCTGGGAACGAGTCCCAATGCAAAGTACTCGAAAAAATGAACAAAATCTACCTTTTAAAAATCTGGTCGCGACCTCCGCGGCCGCGGGAAGCTCCAAGGCCGTGAGATTCCAGCTGCAGAAGGGCTTCGCGACCGCGGGATTCCTCCGCTGCCCGCGGTGAAGAAAATTCGGCTGCTGCACGCGGCTTTATGTTTCGGGCTCGTTTGAGCTCATCCGAACTCAGAATTGAGTCCTGTTTTTTCCTACACGTTGCTAACGAACCCATGTATCCAATTATGCTCTCGAACCCAATTTTTTCTAAAGAGAAAATTCACCCGAACCTCCCTACCTACCCACCAAAAATGTTAAAACACGAAGAAAATCGAAAAAACAAACAAAAAAACACCTAAAGACTCAAAATGAAGGAAAACACATAATAAAACACGAAACATACTAAAAACAAAAGAAAAGACCTAAAACGGGGGAAAAAGAAAAGCAAAACATGCACGAAAAATACAACAACAATGAGACAAATAGAGACTAATATTTGTTAACACTTTTAAAGATTTGCTCGGATTTCAAAAGAAAAAACCTTATACGAAATCACACTCTAAATCTCACTTTCACACTTAAGATTTCGTAGTAATCACACAAAATTGAAAATCTTAAAAAATCTTTAAATCTTAGAAAGTATCCAAATGTAATCGATATCTCAAACAAATACAGCCCTTTTAATTTATGTATCTATATCTGAAGTGAATAAGATTTCACCCGGCTCTTTCACCTCGGACGGCCACCGTACCTACAAGAACTCAACGCCGAGAGAGGTCCCGGCGTCGGGCCTCCGACGCTCAAGTCAGAATCACCCCAAAACTCCAAATCCAAAATGTATAGTAATAAGTGTAGAGAGAGAGAGAGAGTGTGTCAGAGAATATGATACCTTAGCCCCCTTATATAGGGAAAATGTACCTTATGGCCCAAGTTGGGCTTGTCCAATAGCATCATGCCACGTGTCCTAGCCATGTGTAGGCTTATTCTTCAATATATTTCCTTTTTATCCATTAAAACTGGTCTAGTATATAATATCTTATATCATCTAGTCCCCCCACTCTAGTCGAGTAAGCATGACTCGATCCAAGAGTGAAATTCCTCTTCGGGCTGTTTCCGTCAACCTCCCACTGAGGTAATAATTTGAATAAATTATCGACCACCAAATAGTCATCAAACTACCAAATGAGCATCGGGACCCCAAATGAACACCGAATGACCACTAAGGTAAAACCGCCGCTGGGGTCGAACACCAAAAGCCGAACGACCACTCATGTCGAAAATCGAGTGACCCGCCACTGGGGTCGAACACCAAAAGCCGAACGACCACTCAGGTCGAAAACCGAGTGACCCGCCGGTGAGGTCGAAAATCGAGTGACCGCCTATGAGGTCGAAAACCAAAAACCGAATGGCCACTGATAAGGTCGAAAACCAAGTGACCGCCGATGAGGCCGAAAACCAAGTGACCGCCGGTGAGGTCGAAAACCGAGTGACCGCCTATCAGGTCGAAAACTAAAAACCAAATGACCACTGATAAAGTTGAAAACCAAGTGACCGCCGATGAGGTCAAAAATCGGGTGACCGTCTATGAGGTCGAAAACTGAAAACCGAATGACCACTGATAAGGTCGAAAACCAAGAACTGAGTGACCGTCGATGAGGTCAAAAACCGAAAACCAAAGTCTTGAATTTAAAAATTTGAACTTACGTCTTGTTGTTTTTCGATCACCATGTTCGAGCTCTCTTCATTCAAAGATAAACCTTTCCTACCACCTCCTCCTATCATCGCCCCCTCAGTTCAAAATTTGAAATTCAACCCTATTGTTTATCCTCTCGAAAACCGAATGTCCTGACACCACCCCGAAGTCGAAAGTCGAATTTTGACAAAACCAAATAAAATCATCAACCTGAATAACTTGGCTCCGTGAACTGCTCCGAGTGAACTCCCTCAACCTACCTCGGAGGTCGAAAAATAATTCGACAAAACCATAATCAAGTAAAAATCATCGACCTACCACCGAGGTCTTCGAATAATCTCCACGAATTGCGCCAAATAAACTCCCTCGACCTGTCTTGGAGGTCAAAAAATAAATTCGACATAGCCAAAATCAAACAAAGATCATCAACCTACCACCAAGGTCTGCAAATAAACTTCCTGATTTGCTTGAAATGAACCTCCTTGACCTGCCACTGAGGTCGAAAAACAAATTCGACATAACCAAAATCAAATAACATCATCGGCCTACCATCGAGGTCTACAAATATTCTCCCTGAGTTGTTCGAAGTGAACCTCCTCGACCTGCCACTGAGGTCGAAAAACAAATTCGACATAACCAAAATCAAATAAACATCATCGACCTACCATCGAGGTCTGCAAATAAACTTCCTGAGTTGTTTGAAGTGAACTTCCTCGACCCACCACTGAGGTCGAATAAAACCATCAACCTGCTCGAGCTATTCGTAACGCGCTTCATCGATCTGCCACTCCGAGGTCTCCAATAGGATCCATGTCTTCACCAACCCGAAACTAGGATCAACCACTCAGCCTGGAGGCCTTAATCATGGTAGATTTTTGTCTTCGAACACATGTCCACCCTCAAAAGAGTGGTCGTTACATGCGACCACCCAGCCCGGAGGCCTTAGTCATGCTGGATTTTTGTCTTCGAACACATGTCCACCCTCAAAGGAGTGGTCGTTACATGCGACCACCCAGCTCGGAGGCCTTAGTCATGGTGGATTTTTACTTCGACCACTTGCCCACCCCAAAGGATGTTCCAAAAACATGGTGGTAGTCCAGCCCGGAGGCGTGGACTTTTTCGGCCACCTGCCCACCCCAAGGAATGTACCGAAAATAAGCGACCACCCAGCCCGGAGGCCTTAGTCATGGTGGATTTTTTTCTTCCGAACTGCTCGAACACTTCGACCTGCCACTGAGGTCGACAAGAAAACATACCAAACACCACGATATAGAATAGTAATTGATCATTTTCGTTAGTCCCATCAAATGCATAGTTATATCGAACAAGATATAAAAATAAACAAAATCAGGTATTTTTTTTTTCGACCTCTCTTTCCTGTCTGAACACGAGGACCTGAGTTGCTGTTTGCTCCATGCTTTTCACTCCTCACCATAACCAATATCCAGTCCATCTGCTCATGCATTTTCCTTAGCAACATTCAACAAGTTCCATTAGTCGCGTTTTATCCACATCATCCAATTTGCAATTCCAATATCAATAATAACAAAAGACAAATAAATCAAAGCAATCACATTGGTCCACATCCGTTTATACCACACCTCAATCTACATGCAAGCCTCTACCACGATATGAAATCGCATAAACACCCACTCAAATGTACAGTCGACCAGAATTTCACAAAGCCATGAATTCAACAAACAATTACAATAAACCATACTCTGCAGCTACAAACAATCATTAAACGAATGCACCAAACAAAAATTCAAATGAGTTACTCCCAATACCGAGCTCCTTAGTCATGATGACTCGAGACTGGCCAGCCCGAAGGCCTTAGTCGTGCCAGATTTTGTTCGAGGCTCCACGTATACCTCATTTTCGTGCATTTTGTTAGTCACCCAAATAATAATTCCAAACATATCCACATACACCACAATCTCAGCCATATTTCGCCCAAAATATTCAAACAATGAACATTACTCCAAAAAAGAATGCTAACAGACTCAATGTTTCATTATATTGAGTCAGTCGAACTTGACCACTCACAAGAGTTGAGATTAATTTTATACCTGAAAGTCGAGGATGCCACTTCCAATTATCTTACCTCTCCAAAAGAGAATGATTTCTGCCTCTGAAATTGCCACCTGCGATCGGCACCATCCAGACTCGTCCCTCCTTATCACCCTTCTTTGATGGCTTCATGCTCGCTCATTTTTTCCCCGAAACTCCACAACTCGTCCGCCATAGCTTGTCCAGATTCATGTTATTTCGTTGTTTCCTCGACAAGAATTCAAAGAGATACCATTATCCACATTATATTCACGTCATTCATTTTGCAATTCTCCACACAAGAAAAACAAAAGATCAAATACAAACATCACCATCTCCTCGATTTAAGACATGCTCGAGCAATGACATGCTTAAAAAATTATGAATAGTCAATTCAAACACAATCACAAGATATCCGCAATCCGAAACCACGACCCGCATTTATTTTCAATCAAATAATTTCTCCACAAATAAATCAAATACCTCCACGAATAAACCATATAATATCCCTTCGAACAAATCAAATATCTCCACGAATAAACCAAATAATATCTCCACGAATAAACTAAATAATTCTCCTCGAACTAATTAAATAGTGCTCCACGAATAACTCCAATATTACTCCACAAATAAATCAAGTAATGCTCCACAAATAAATCAAATATCTCCTCGAATATATGAAATAATCCCTCGATCAAATCCAACATAATCACGAACAAATCAAATATATCCACGACCAAATCAAACAATACTCCTCAATAAATCCAATGATACTTCTCAATAAACCAACTATCTTCATGATTAAATCAAATAAGCTTCATGCATGAATCGAATAATGTTCCACAAATAATCCAATGATTCTCCATAAATAAATCCAATAATTCTCACGAATATATCACATTATTCCACAGATAAATCAAATATTTACTCCAATTTCACCAATTTAAAAATCCACAAGCACATTATTTAAAGGAATCACATACCTTCACCACGAGAATTATATCTCAAATTACCTTCCCGTCCGCGTTGAATCATCTCAAATTAGTTTTGAGCACAAAATGGGGCTATTTTCGCTCACTGGGCTGTGCAAAAAGCATTGGGCCGCGGCTAAATGCTGTTGGGCCACGGAAAAGGCTCCTCGCGGGCTGAATCTGGGCCTCACGTGGGCTGACCAGAAGCAGGACGCGAGCTGGATCGGGCTCCAGCAGGCCGATGCGCGAGCTGGATTCTGAGGGTGAAGCGGGCCTCGCGGGCTTGGACGGCCCACGCGCTGAAGTGGCTACTTGGCGGGCCTCCCTTCTTGGGCCACTTGTTGGGCCTCCACAGCTGTATTGTGCGCGGGCCGATTAATCAAAACACCTGGGACTATCTACAGGGCCGAAGAGGGCGGGCTCGCATGGGCCGCTGAATGAGCTCCCCTGTGCTGAGATCGGTGCACAAAAGCAGCGGGCTCGCCAGAAAAGAAAAACCGCCGGAGAAGGGACACCGGCACCAGAAAAAGTCACAGTCCGTGTGTGCACCTAGACGAGGCGATCTCGATGGCATCCTCGGTTTGATTTGATTCGCCGGAAATCGACGGGAAAATGAAGGGAAAGACCGATGGTTGACCAACAATTTCTTAGATCTACACACTTCGACCGGCAAATTGACGGCCTTATCGGAAGAATTTTTGCTTGAAATTCTAAGGATAGAATGAGCGCGAGAAGAGCTTCACGATGGTGTACGAAATTTTCAGATCGGATGACTTTAATTGGAGGAAGGCGGCGGAGGCGGCGATGTCCGGCGGAGGTTGGGCTCTGAAGATTTGCCTCGTCGAGAGGATTCCGGTGGTATCCTCGGATTTTTCACTGCCTTCCCGGATCATTGGTAAAATGCATTTGAATGTTCGATTTTGACCCATTTTTTGCTAGATCTGGAACTTTGACCGCGAAACTGATGGCCTTCTCGGAGGAATTTTCGCATGAAATTTTAAGGGGAGATTCACCTCAGGAGATCTACCCGATGATACCAACCATTTTCCGATCGGAACATGTTTTCCGCGGACGATAGCGGAGGTGGCGGCCGGCGGCGGCGGCAGTGACGGCGACCAGTGGAGATGAAGGAGATTGCTAGAAAATTTTCGAAATTTTTCGATCGGAACTCCGTTTGACTTTTTGCACGGGTCTCACAGACAGCGCCAATGAAGTGAATAAGATTTCACCCGGCTCCTTCACCTCGGACGGCCACCGTGCCTACAAGAACCCAATGCCGGGAGGGGTCCCGGCGTCGGGCCTCCGACGCTCAAGTAAGAATCATTCCAAAACTTCAAATCCAAAATGTATAGTAATAAGTGTAGAGAGAGAGAGAGTGTCAGAGAATGGGATACCTTAGCCCCCTTTTATAGGGGGAGTGTACCTTATGGCCCAAGTTGGGCTTGTCTAATAGCATCATGCCACGTGTCCTAGCCATGTGTAAGCTTATTCTTCAATATATTTCCTTTTTATCCATTAAAACTGGTCTAGTATATAATATCCTATATCAATATCTATTCTTTTATAAAAAAGAGGGGGTGGCTGTCAATGCCTGACACGTGTCCGACTCAATTTTTTTAAAAAGAAAAAAAAAAAACTTGAGATGACATCGTTTTCTGTTTGATTGATACAATGTTGTTTTACTAAAATGTCCTTACTTTTCTTTACTTCCTCTGTTTTGTTGTGGTTTTATTAGAAATTTATTGACCCTTTATTTTTCATTTTCCTTTTCAATCTCTTTCCTAATTCCCATATGGCCGAAAAATATTTTTTCTCAAACATAAAAAATCATTATCCCGTGAACCATCCATCACGGCCGCCGAAAAAGAACCATCTCCGCCGGTCTACGAGCAGTTCGTGGTAGAGATCTTCATCAATGTCGTGCCTATGACTGTCGAACCTCTGCAATGGAGGCGATTTTCGTAGTTGTTCATATCATCGGGTTGCGGCTTTTATTCAATCCCCACTTCCAAATATCCTTGGTTTTATAAAACCAACATTTTCTTGCATAAATTACCCCCAAAATTTCGCTTTCTCATAGTAGAAGCAGATTTTCTAGAATAAAGTCGATGAAGCAAGAAAAGAAAGCTCATATTTCTCAAGAAGAAAGTGATATCGATGATGGAAGTGGCAGACCATCAACTCAAGTCCTAATTCTAATAATGCAAAAGGACAAATTATCCTGGGCTCTGATAGCATTTGATGAGTTCTATAAGGAACGTCGTCCCCGTGCACGTTCGAATTTATTGAAAATAAATTCTAATGCAGCGGAATCTATTGTTAGAATAGGACTTACGGTTTAAAAAAATTTTACCGACTCTGAGACATTTCTGATTTTCGTTGTTGGAGATTGTCTAAACCTCAGAGTCGTTGGGTTGCCGGACTAGGCCATGACATCATCGGACCTAGACCCCGTATCTCGTCTTGCGTCTCCGATCACTTGTCGCTCACGTCGGACCATCTTGGACCGCCGGTGGCTAAGTAGAACTACTCCGGGGTCACCGTGGGCTCAATGGGGCTTCTGTACAAAGTTAGACCGGTTTGGATCGCTTCTATGCGGGGCCTAAGCATCGCCTAGTCGGGGCCTGGAAATCAATATTAAATAGCTTATTTTTATTTATTTTAATTACCTACAAAATAAACTATCTCAACTTATAATAATTCCACACACCTAGTTCAAATAATAATATTAATATATTTTTAAGTAAATATGATAACTAGATAATGTAATTAGTAATTAAAAAAAAAAACTAAAAAATTACCACCGAGCCCATCTAGGAGCGCCTAGGTCCGCCCATGCCCGCCTAGGCACTGCCTAACCGCCTGGCCGCCGAGCCCGCCAAGTCCGCCTAGGAGCGCCTTGGCCCGCCTAGGCGCCTGGCCAATTTTTTTAGCCGATTTGTGCAAATTGGAGACGGTCGGGCAACGCCTAGCGCCTAGGCCGATTTTAAGAAAAGTGCTTGTTCTACACATTAAAACTCACGGTGGGAACTTTCTTTCTCACGCAATTTTTCACATTGGAACATTATGAGGGAGGCTAGGGGACTTGGTCTATTTATAGGCTACAACAGAGACCCCAAAGAGGTTCTAAATATGGGCTACCCAAGTGATGGGTCTCTACCTTGGTCTAGATAAAACTGGTTGAGAATGACTCTGATTCGCCTGAATCGCCGCGTGCTCGACTAGTGTAAAAGACAACCTGAATAGGTCAATCAGAAGGAAGGGCAATCGAGGCAGCATGACAACCTCATCATTCAGACGACCTGGAGGCTCACATTAGTTGGAAGACGACATAAGGCGACATGGGAACCATAAAGACGACATAAAGCATAGCGATCTGAGGCCAGAGGATGAGCTAACCCATAATTGACCTAGAGACCCTAACAGGAAGATGTTAGATGACCTAACCACCTAGAGGACAATAGAATTCAACCTTGACTAGTAGGAGCGACATATACAAATTGCAACCTGAGTAGGCAAGGAACCAGAATAAGAAGGAATCTTGAGAAGTTAAGATGGAATCTAATGATGACTGGATATGACTGGGATATGGATAAGTATTAAGTCCGAGCAGTCGGGCTGGCTGCCCGCGGGCACTAGTGCAGAACATTTCGAGAGAGTACTTTTCTGTAAATGGGACTGGGGTATCACCAAACCCTAACTTTAAATTCTATATACATTATATAATGCTCTTATTCACAGAACACTGCCATCATCTTCTTGGCACTGACTTAAGCGTCGGAGACTCTTTGTTGGAACCCTTTGTAGCGTTGAGTTCTTGCAAGTACACGCACGACAATTCAGGCAGATCGGAGCTCATCTCATCTGTTTCTCTCAAGATCTGGGTAGTGACCCATCGCCATCCAAAGGAAATTTGTTTCCGATTATCCTCAATAGATTCATCCTATATGGAAGTGAGAATTGAAGCACATGTGCAAATTTATTGCATCATCTACATTTGGATACATGCACTTAAGATTTTGAATTAACTCAAAACACCTAATTTTGGTTACTTCAATTTAAATTTATAATTACACTTGACATTAGATAACTAACAATTAAAATAATATAATACAAATACATGCATTACTCTTCAATTTAAATTTATAATTACACTTGACATTAGATAAATAACAATTCAAATAATATAATGCAAATACATGTTTTACTAGGAACCATACAAACTTAAAAACCTCATAAAAGAAGACGTACAAATTTAATAGGAATAGATACATGTTTTAATAGGAATAGGAACCATACAACATAAAACATTATAAAAGAGGACATAAATTAATTTGAAAAAAATTGTTAAAATAAATTACAATAACATCACAATTCCTAATAAATTGTAATCTAAACAAATTACATCGGTCATCATAATTTAAACAACACCTTTAAATAACATAAATACAATAAAGAATCCTTAATATTTATCATTGAATAATATAATGCTATAATTTTAATACCATGCTAAAATACTAATAGAAATGCATTTAATGATTAAACACGTGTCTCAGTCAATCTTTCTACACGAAAAAAAAAACTAAACAACCAAATTAATTAATTAATTATTCAAATAATTGTGACTTATCTTATTATCAAATCACAATTTAAAGTTAGTCAAATGAGGTTCAAAAAACATAATTAAAATAAGTACACACGTGTAGATTTCGTGGTCATCTTTGTAGACGAAAAAAAATCTTAACTACTAACCAATTAATTTACTATTCAAATCATTTGAACTTATCTTATCATCAGCTCACAGTTTGAAGTTATTCAAATTCATATTTTAAATTAGTCTTATCATTATAGATTTCATTATTATCATCATCATCATCATCATCCCATGCTTATAAATGAACTTCCCAACGTAGATAACCTATCACAACACATCTTAAACACTAGCATTTCACATACCAGCAGAAAAATGGCAAGAGCATGGGGCAACATCAACCAAATAACAAGGACCAACAGGTCTATACAGAAGTTAAGAGTGGTTCGGTTTTTTCAAAGGACTAATGAATACTCCTCCTACAAGAACATCCTTGAAATTGTCTTTCATGACATTGAGGTATGAATCACAATCAAAATTAATAATTAATCTTTCTTCTCATATTTTACCATAATTCTTAATATTATGTTTTTTTTATACGGAGGTCGAATTTCAAGGAAGCAGCAGCAACATTTTCTGTTGTTGGGATGATTGGTGATGAAAATCTGGTATCTATGTACAGTCAGAGGGTTACCGAAAAAGAAGTAAGTTTAATAAACAAAAACATAATCATGTTGATTTATAAAGTATGATTAAATTCGAGAACTTATAATTTTTTCTATAAGGTTTTACAGGAGTCTGACTTCTTAACTTTACTACAACGTGAAGAGGCTAACAACGGCAAGGTCAATGTTCATTTTTCACACTTATTATTTTTCTTTAAAATTGCAAATTTATTTCATACAAATAATTATATATAATTTAAATAATAAAATTTGTGTATTTTATAAATTGTTTCATAAAACTGCATTGGAGAAGATGAAGTTTCAACACCTTTGAAATCTCTCAAAGGTAAAGAGAAGGTTGGCGACACTTCTAATGCAAAGTAAATCTAATGGAGCTAATAGAAGATGAGGCAGGATTTGTTGCTCAAAGTAAAGATGGACGAGCAAGATGATGAAATGAAGAAAATTTTGATGAAGAATAGATTGGCTAAGATGTTATTGGTTTACTAAAGTGTTTTATTATTATATTAGGATTTCATTTGCTTTGAGTACTTTCATTGAATAAGTTGGCTTCGTCAACATGAATAATTTAGGTTTTATTATTGGAGTTCAATTTGTTTGATTTTATATTTGGATATTAATGGTTATTAATGATATTGATTTTTATGGCTAATAATGTACAACACTGTTTATGTATCTATAGTGATTATTTTAATATTTAATACATAACACTGGTAATCGAAATAAATAAAATTACAAATAAAGCACTGGAAAATTATTTCTTTTTTTTTTTAACATTTTTAACTAATATAGATGTTAAAAGCTAAGTAAATTATAATTTGCAAACATTCATCACTTTATTTTAAATTTAAATAAAACAAAATCAAACCTATATCATTGAACACAGGAATTAATACATTATTTTTTTTGTCTTCCAATGTTTAAGTTAATAATATAACCACGCAGAACTTTTTATTTTTTTTACGGAACGACAGAGATATTATATATAACGCACAAATGTGCAGAAAAACAGCCAACGGCTGAATACAAGCAGCCAATAGCTAAAACTGGGAGAACAGGACAAAAGCCTGCCTAGAATCGACCCCAACGGGGTAATACTCAAGGAACTAAAAAGAAAAAACACCAACTAATAACACAAAGGCCCCAACAGGGCAATTCCCGAGTGTCGGACTCCAACAGAGTAATGAAAATGACACTCGGGAGTACTGAGGCCAACGGCCCAAACCTAAAAGACAAATAAGAACACCCAGGCAAAGAGCCCAAACCAAAACACGATCCTACCACAGCAAACAAACAAAGAAACCTAATACAACTACACACTAACATAACAACCTCCCGCAGCAGGTACATCCGAAAAGGTTAGCAGACAAAGTCGGTTCCGAGGAGAGCTCCAAAACTCCGATACCACGCCCACCACTGCTTAAGGCCTAGCAAGACGATGACCGAAGCCGCGAAACAGACCGAGAACGCGACCCTTTCTCCAACCGCAGAAAACCACTCACACCACCCCACCGGCTAACACCACTAGCCGATCCGACACCCAACCGAGGCAGCCTAACACCACTAGCCTACTCCGGGGACCGTCGGCCTCCCCCAAATCTCGGAAATCAAGCAAGGGGAGTAAGGGGACGAGCGCCTTCCCAGCTCGGCCGCTTCAACCAAGCCCAAACGAGCACCCATATCAACCGAACCTGCCAGTAGAAGCCATGACCCTCCATCCCCACAAACGCGCAGCGCCGGCGACCCAACTTCTGCTGCCGGCGACCCAACCCCTGCGGGAATCGGAAGACCCACGGCAATCCTCCAACACAGGCCGATTAAAGGCGCCCGACCACAGCTGATTTCAACGACACTAGCATCATCCACACGCAACCCCACCCCGCCATGTCCCAACCACTGAAATCCGGCGGCCTCGAGCGGAAATTTGTCCAGCCGGAACCCTAGCCCTAATTCAGCGAAGACGAGACAGAGGAAGGTAGAGCCGCATCCATGGATGAGCGGAGGAGGTCGTCCACCGACGATGACGGACGCCGGCTGAGGGAGCTGATCGGCGAGAGGAGAAGAAGCTCGAACTGTAGGATTTTGTAATAATTAAAATTTTCGAACAACAAATACAATATATAAAATAAATTATTTAGAAATTAATAGTAAATATTAGAGCCCCATACATAAAAAATAACATTATTTCTTTATATTGTAATTTTTTTCACGGCAGAGTTGGTTATGAAACGTAATAATGGAATAAATAATATCAACACCTCACATTATTAAGTAATTATAAGAAATAACATATTCAAGCAAATAATCTATACATAATAAAAAGAGCAGTTGGGGTACATAACACTAGCATTATAATTTATTTTTTAAATAATTATTTAAAATTTTTAAAACATAACAGAATTTAAAACGTTTTTTAATCATCAAACTGGTAATAGTTTGTGATTGATAGAGTCAACAACAAAACAACACTTTGTGGTTATCTAAACAACTAATATAATACTAACACATGTTAAATACACATATATCGGTATAAAGAGATAAGACAGTTTCTCATTATGTTTCTTACGTCATGACTATAAACAAGAGTCAGAGACAAATCCTTATCTAATGTTGACTTATTTCTTAATAAACCAGTTTTCGGACATGAGAGCCAGAGACAAATCCTTATCTAATGTTGACTTATTTCTTAATAAACCAGTGTTCGGACATGGCCAGTTATACGCTGTCTCTCAGTGTCACTAGCCGAAAAGGTTTAAAAATCTTAATTTGTGGGGAAGAGCCAAAGAATCAAATCAATAATGTTGTATATAAAAAAGTGTTCAATAATATATAAATTTTTCAGTTTAATTATATGTTTATATTATGATCATTACATTATTACACAATTTATATGCAAAATTGTCTTCTAAAAAGCACATAGATTATAATTTTCCCGTGCATCGCACGGGTGATTACTAGTTTGAATGAAAAAGCACATGTGATTTAACGACTATCCATACACTCACTTGAAAGGGTTTCAATGAAGGACACATTTTTCATTTCTAATTCACTCTATTTTTTTAAAAAAAATAAAAATAAAATGAATATCTTCATAGTGAAGCGTCGGTAATATAAGATGTCTGTTCTGAAGAAACAAGTCAACATAAAAACCATAAATAGATTATGAAGTGAAATTTCTGTTACATCAAGAATGTCACGAACAGAACAACTTATATTATTAGCGACATGAGGCATAAACATGTCCACTCCCAAATGTAGCTCCACATTCATCGTCGATTTAGTAAGAAGAAAGCAAAGCATCCAGCTGTTGGTCCTATACAGCACCCAAATTATAAAAGGTCAACTTTACTTGGGCTCATCATCATTGCCATCAAACTCTGTGGAATTTCCATTCCAAAAGGTGTTTCTGTTATTGAACCGACTTTCATCATCGTCATTATGTTGCAAGGTGTGAATATTAGCTCCAAAGCGGCTCGTTTGCTGCCTACTTTTGCTGTTTGGGATTGTACCTTGGTTGGATGATCCAATTGAGGAATTAAGTCGACCACCTCCATTCCTTGGGGTATTTTGAAGTGAAGCATTCGGCCCTGCGATAACAAAAGTTAAGAGATGGTACAAGTCAAAGAATAGCCTTAAAAACACGAGAAACCATTCACAAGAACATAAGGTTAACATTTTGAGTCACGTTAAGAACACCCTAACAATATTCATTTTTATGTCACACAAAATGGTATCCCAAATCCCAGAACACAACAATGGTGAGATGTGAGATATGGATGAAATATTTAGGCGTCATATGGATGAACCATAACTCTTACAAGTGTCTACTACTTATGATACAATAAGTAAATCATCAGGCATGATATTTAAGATATTCATCATCACAAGAAGAGAGAACGAACATAACGTACCATATTCCTGTAAGCCAATTCGAGATTCCTGGGCAGAACTTGTGGAGGTTTGGCTTCTGCTAAGATATGAAAAAGGGTTCACATAAGATAAAATTCTTCTCACGGATACCCAATATCCTTCACTAGCATTTAAAGAGGAGTTAGCATCATTCGAGGAATAAGCTTCATGGTGCGTTAATCCCCCTCTCTGATTGGAATTATTTTTGTCATATGGAACCACAACCAGTGCCTGCCTATTGTGAAGACCTAATTCCGATAATATGCTGTCCAAATCTGTGCACATAATAGAACACGAGAGACAATAAATGTAGGAGCATGATCAATTTAACACAATGAAGCTGCAAATATAGCAAGAATATTGCTGAAAAGAAATAAAGATAGTGCTCAGCTTGCACTCAACACCCTACTCACCAATTATTTATATTATAACAGTAAGTCATTTCTTTAGTCTGAAAAAGCGGTCACCTAATCTTTCTATATAATAGACTAATTGATCTACTACAATGTGTTTCTGACTGAATATCGAAATTTAAAACAAGTCACTTGTTTCTCTTCAACTATGGTGATCAAAAAATTTGCCTTTGGAGCTGGTTCAAAAAGAATCTGAAATCACACACAGAAAATAAAACTCCAGGTAACTACAGCACAGAAAGGCCGATAACAAGATAAAGACATGACTCCCCACTTTGACATGATACTGTTCTTGACCAAATCATACACAACCACTGCTAAACGAATATAATAAAATAGCAATAAGAGAATACCATTATCATTGAAAACCTTGCGAGGGTAAGGAGTTGCTATACTGAAAGAGCCCAAGCTGCTTGTTTGGTTCTCGATTATATAATCTTTGACCATTTTCAAGGTGTCCGCCATAGAAAACTTGGCTTGTAAGCTGGAACCATCAGGAAGCCTGATATTTAGGAAAACATCGTTCGACGTAACGGCAGAAGAATCTGAAGCATCTGCTTTCTCGAGTTCTTTAGCAACCTCTGTATAAACATGTCCCACCTGGCTAACTTCAGTTACAGTCCTTTCTCCAGAAACTTCATGGCTATTACCCAAACAATTATCAGATGAGTCCAATTTTTTTTGTGAGACAGGATGAGCAACTTCAGCATCACTGTGACTGTCATAGTTCTTCGGTGTACTTTCTGGTTCAATTTGAGAAATGGAACCATCTATTTCACCATTATCTGTCACATTAGCCACAGATGGTTCTGGACGAGGCACACTAACCTGGTTGTCACATGTCACCTGTTATGACAAATTCGCGCAAATTAAAAACTCAGCACAATACAGCTGGCATAAATAACTATTAAAACTGAAATAGAATGACCTCAGAAACATCTTCTTTGTTGTTCCTATCCTCTGTTCCCCCAGAATCAAACATTTGTCCAACATCTGAAGATAAAGCACCACCATGTAATGATTGTGTTAATACAGACGTCCCTAGAGTCACTTGCTCAGATGTAGCAGGGCAAGAAGTTCCAGAAGCAAGCTGGTTTCGAGAAGCAAGTGCAGCAGACAAGAAAGCTGCAGTTGTCTCCTGCGCCATTAACATTCCATAAGGATCCAATAGGACCGATACCAAATAGCAGTTAGTAATTAAAACAAAATTCAACTCAATATTCACACCTCACTCAAAGAGCAATGAATTGAAATCCATGCATTGGCCATAATGGCATGCCAGAAAAATCAATAATTTCTAAATGAAATGAAATGATGTAGGGATGATGATAGAGTCGAGTGCAATGAAGAAAGAAATGATGCCCACTTGAGATGTAATTATAGTATGGTAGATGGGGAACGTTGATGATGAGGAATGTATAATAATTAGGCAGGAGACAAAAGAAGGGTGTGAGGTGGTGGACTTATAAAAATTCATTGGATTATCTAAACAAGAATGAAAGTCAAATTGGAGCAGAAGATAATATATTTCCCTGGTTTCAGCAAGCTGCTTCCATAATAAACTAGTAAGGTTGCCTGTGCAAATGCACGAGTGTATTTAAACGAAAAAATTGCAGAAAAAGTAAAACCTAGCCAATCTCAGTCAAAATTAAACCATAATAGAACAAATACATATAACCCCATTATCAATCTGGACACAACTGTCAACTGGTAATAATGTGTGAAATAAAGAAAACTGCACAAGGTAAAAAAAATCTGAGATAGGACCAGTTAAGCCTCTGATTTGCTTGATATCTCAATATATAAACTGTTTCCTATTTTCAAGGGAAATGACTAATGCTAAGTATATTCTCAAAAAAGTTCTGCTATTTATCTTATATTCACTTTTTCAATCATCAACAATCATAGTTTCAATTTAAAAAAAGTTCTGCACAACTACTCGTCCTCTCTATATTTCCAATCATCAATCACATATTTAAACGCAACCACTATCTGATTAGAATTTACTCAATTTAGTCACACACTAACCATCATAACAAATATAATCATCGTACAACGAATCAAACTATCCAAATTCATATTCTTATTTTTCCAAAAATCCAAAAAATAAAAAATGAGGGAATAAAACAAAAAGGCAACTCAATGAAAGCATTTGATATTGTAACTGACAGAAGAGGACTGTTGCAATAGGACATTAAGTTTGGAAAATATTTTGTGAGTGGCTCAAGCACATGCGTAACTCACCTGAACATGGAGACTTAACCATGCCTTCTCAAGACTGGAAGCCAAAACATCAGCACTGACAAAGCCCTCTAAGAATTTTTCAACGAGGTAACAAAATAAAATGTTAAAAAAAAATACTAAAAAAATAATAATAAGAACACTAAGCATCTGTATCACAATACAATGTACCGCTCAACTTAGATACATACCATTTTTCCAAAGCTGCACACCATTGTATCCAATAGCAGTTATGCAAGGAACAGAATGCTGTGGATCTGCAGTGATTGAGGCAACGATAGAAACTTAATCTATTTATGCAACAGCTTCTTCAAGAGGAAATGATGACATCTAAATCATTGTGCCATCCTTAATAGAATGAAAAGCTTTATAAACACATACAGAATGATAGTTCAAATAATAATTAGATCCTAACTTAGATAAAAGTTAATGGCCAACAGATGAAGTGCTAAGGCCTCTAAGATCAAGAGTTCCCACTCACTACGGTTAACTGGTTCGACAGTTAACATAAAATATATAGCTTCCCTCTACAGTTACTTCACAAATAGCCTTACTGTGATTGATGTCAATTAGAAATTGAAAGGGATGTGTGTGTGATCAGTAAGCATTTTCAAGAAAGCATACAGATAGCTGAAAAATTTGAGGCATCAGCGCTTCCTTCCAAGATGTGTAACAAAATGCAATACTTTGACAATGTCTCCACAACCTGGAAACAGTATAGATCATGAGAACAGTAGCACAAGGCATATCCTTATTTAGGGAACCCCATAATTAAATATTCACACATAAAAGGCAATAAATATTATATTATTGCGAGTGTGAAAGTGCAAGTGTGCATGCACGTGCTAGAGAGAGAACCTACTTTTGGATCGAACCATGTGGAGGTTTCTAAAAGTTTTGACTCTGGATTGTCACCTGTTAAAGAAAATGGAAATGTTGAAACAGCAACTCTTGTTGATTAATCATTAAATCCATTAGAATCAAAAAAATGTGAACTCATGTGTTGATTGATAAAGAATATGAAAGTAAATCCGTGTCAAAGGCGCACTTACCTGCAGTGTAGACTACAAAAAGTTTCTTCTGCAATTTGGCTTCAGCAACTGCTTCTACTATAGAACCTCTAAATGCAAGAGAAGAAAGAGACCGCTCCATCTACAAACAATGAAGAGATAAATTCTTACACATCCCTCAGAGTTGCAAGTAAGACTCTCAAAGGCAATGTTCAAAAACCGATGGTAAACATAATCACTTTTGTTAATGCAAAGTACCGAGAAGGTAAATAACACCACCTCCAAAAGTTATAATAATCGCAAACACATCAGATATCTTGGCCCATCTTTAAGATCTTTTAAAGGATGATCTGTTCACGGAGTTATAAGTAATGTTCAAACAGAAAAATGGAAGGGAACATAAAAGGCTGTCATTTGCAGGAAAGCTGACACTATCAAGAGTGTTCATGGACCTCCTACGCTATATCAGACACAAACAACTAAATCATCACACGACAAAAGCACAAGTCAAGTAATCAATAATGCCAAGTAGATATAATAATCAGTGGTTGCAGATTGCCTTTCAAGCTTAGGTCTAGGTTTAAACGAACCATCTCCTCAATTGGTCATAATCAGTAGTTACCATTGCCTCTCGACAGGTTATGCCTTGATCAGAACAAGGTGATAAACCACCTGCTGTATATCCCTAGGCATTGCTTTCAATGCCTACAACTTGTGATATTTGAACAGGTTTCTAACTCCACAAGGCATACATATGTCTTCTATTAACAAGTTACACGTAACTAATTTTCTTTTCATTTCTTCTGAATCCAATCCAATGTTAAATAAACAGGGCGTCTACATGATCATCAGCACATCTTCTCCTAAGTATGAACCTATAATTCAAATTTCTAGGACTTTTTACTGTGAAATTCCATGATAAGAAATCAAAACTCAAAAGTACCTCCTAAATTGACAGAAAATAAAATGGATATTTGAACTATATGATCCATCTTCCAATACTCGTAGAAACACAAAATTACATAACCCCCAAAGCTAAAGTTTTGTCGATACTGCTCTTAAGAATCTTACCTTCGGGGCTGGGAAAGGAAACAATGGAGTAGAGTTATTCAACCACTTCTCCGACTCGTTCGTTGTCCTCCCCTAGAAAAAGAAGGATAATAATTGCGTCAAGCCTACGTAGTTTGAATTTTTTACCTAACCCAAAAAAAAAAAAGAGTGGACCGAAATAAAAATCACGTATTCACTGAATACGTTTTTAATTATTTTTTATTGTAAAAGGTATTTACGTAATACGTCTTCTGTTATAAACCGTATTCACGGAATACGGTTTTTATAAAAAATATTAGTCAACTTAATTAACGTAATTAACTTAATTAAAATATAGAAAAATGTATTAACGAAATATATTTTCAATTAGCAAAAATAGAAAACGTATTGCCTGAATACGTTTTCAAATTAAAATAATTTTATATTTATTTTTTAATCATACAACGTATTTCACAAATACGTTTTCCAAATAAAATTAATTTTTACTATTATTGCAAATAATATTTTTAGAAAAAAAAAATTAAAATATAATACGTATTTTGCAAATACGGTTTTTGTGAAATTTCGCCCCGAATTGATATTGCTGCCCTAATTTTAGCCCTAAATTTTCAAAGAAAACGTATTGTTGAAATACGTTTTTTGTAAAAAAAAATAATAAACTGATTTCACTAATACGTTTTTAGCAAAAATCCTATTCACAACCACATATACCTGTTCACAACCAAATATACCTGTTCGAGCAACTATTATCAACATATTCACCCAATAACAATCCAACATACCATATAAACAAACAAATGAAACATAATAATTTGTTGAACAAACAATATATTCAAAACGATATAATTCGGTTTATACATACAATCCAATCATTCAAAATAAACATAAAAATCACAAATTCAACACAACTAACTAGGAGGAGTGTATGGAACTTTAGTCTTGCGCGGTCTGAACCCCCTCCGCGTATATACCATGTGAGAAGAAGATGAAGGTTGAGGTGTGAGAAGCGTGTGTAACAACAAATTTCGTGTATTGAATTTAAAAAACACGAAAAATATTATTCAAATGAATTTCTTGAATCAAAATAATATAGCGGGTTACAATCTCTAATTTTTCCTCTGATTCTTCTCACGAACAATTTTAAATCTTGGAGCGAAATCTTCGGCTTGATCTTCTCCTTGACTTGATTTGACTTGAATTAACGTTAATCCGAGGGCCAACGCCTTGATTTCGGATCAAACGTCGAAATATCCCAAGAACGCGAAGAACACGAATTCTTGGTCTTCGTCGCAAAGTAGATCTTGAATCTTCTTCACGCCGGTTTTGAATTTACTAACGTTATTCGGAGGCTTTGCAGCTTGTTTCCGGATTGAACGCCAGTCTTGAGGTTGAATGCGCTTGAATCTTGCTTCGAATCTTCAAAAACGCCTTTGAATCTTCAAGAACACTTGAATCTCGTCGAGAGAATTCTCTAGAGCTCTTGAACTTTGAATATGAAATATGATGTGTGTTTTTTTGACATTAGGGAGAGCCCCTATTTATAGGTGTAGGATGGAGAACCCTACCAAATTTAAGAATCGTATGACACGATTTGATTGGTCCATGATGATTCACATAAGATCTTCTAGATCTACTTAGATCTTCCAAGATCTTCTAGATGCCATATGATTTATTACCAAGAATTAAGATTTGACACTTGGCATTATTTGATTGGTCAAGAATTAAAATATTAAAATATCAATTAATTAACTATTTAAATTTAGGAATTAAATTTATGGAAATTCCTAAAATATAAATAGAAAATATGACTTGATTTTTAATAAATTAATTTCCACGTGGCGCCATTTGATTGGCCACAATTTTTATGTCTCTACAAATGCCCCCTCGAGACTTGTTCACGGACGACGTGTCTTGGAGTGAATAAGTCACGATATCCTTTTGAATATATGATTGGGCCAATTAATCAAATGACCCTTCTTGAACAAAATTCCAAGCCTAGGCCCAAAATCCACTTAATCTAAATTAATTAACACACACACATACGACCCATTAATAAACTTCCCAAAGTTAATTTCCAAACATGGACCATTAATCAAATGGCCCATTAGTGAACTTCCCAACATGTTTCGGCCACCAAATAATTCTCTTCTCTCAATTTTCTTTGAACTTTAATTGAGACCAACACTTACAGGATTTTCTCTTTTCCAACAAATTTAATCTTTTCACCAAATATAGATTGGGCATATACACACATGCGCACAAACATAAAAGTAATGCTTAGGCATGTAAATAATTTCTTTCCTACTGCAAACTCCAAACTCAAGCTTTTATTATCAATTCCCAACTTAAAATTATTCTTGCATATCTCATATTATGGAAATAGATTCAAAACTCTCCTCAAAGAATATTGGCAGTGGCTTATTCTTAAGTCATGTTTCCTTTCCAGTCTTACAAACTCTGCAGAGTTAATTCAACTTTAATTATTTTCCATTCCAAGCATGATCACGCATACATACACAGACGACAGAGGCATTTTACATCAAATTTTGTTTCCAAACATCCAATGAAACTTGCTCCCTGATTTCTTTCAACTAGTACAGAGCCCGTGCGATGCACGGGGTGCACAATTTTAAGGCTATTTATCCAGACTTATAATTATATGCATGAATACAGAAAAATGTACGGGATATATATAGTACGTGACCCGTGCGAGACACGGGATATATTTATTTGAGGAATACTATATTATAAGATGCAATATTCAATACAAGTTTTATAATACGTAGAAAAATTGTACAATAAGATAGTATTCGACAAACAAACAATCATATATTATTAAAGACCTCATTGTACACAATATTATGAGTTTGATTTTCCATACAATAATAATACGATTTTTTGTAAAAAGATAAGAAGGAATTTTCAATCTATACAAACTTTAAACATTAGATGTGTTTACTTAAATCAATGGCTATATAGACAACTACACCCTTCAATTTAGACTTGACATCTACTTTATTTATGGGTGACGTAAAATAAGGATTTAATTTTGACCCATTAAATCTTTATTCATAGGCTTGACATATAAAACTGATTTGATGGGATTTTCTTAACTAAACCGATGTTATGGGATAAAACAAATCTATACTTACCTTTGACTTTTCCAGCAAAAGTAAAAAAATCGGTTCTGATTTTTATTCCATAACAAATGTTTAATGTCAAGCCTATAAATACCAAAACAAATTTGTAATTAATATCATTCTATTTCCAGCAAGCATTAATTACCTTTGACTTTTCTACCTACTATTTCTTGTAAATAGGATGGCTTTTTATATAAGTATAGTTTTCATATAATGCAAAGACTGAGATCATAAAAAAGAATCCTAAAAACTGAAACAATATATCTGCATAATTTAAGGCCATTAAGAAATCGATCTCTAAATCAGATTTGATTTTCAGAATATGTTTTTTTATTTCGAATTCCATACAAAATGGAATTCTTTCCAACCAATAGATGTCATAGCAAATATTAACTCTTAACTATTAGACTATTAGTACATACCGAGCAAATTGTGTACTGATTTTAGAAAGTTAAAATGATTCATGTTAGGTAATTTTACATTTTATGCATGTTGAACGGTGGGTTTTAAATATTGTTTCATAGAATGTAAAAGTGTATTATATTATTTTTATGAGATGCTGAATTTGAAAATTAATAGAATTCTTCTTCATATGGATTTTAAATGTAACAATATTTTTTGGTATACACTACTAATAAAATCTATATTTAAAGTTTATATATTTTTTTTTTACCGAAAAAAATTCCTTAATTTAAGGAATCATATATCTTCAATCAGTCCACATCTATATACATTCTTCACAATTTTAAATTTTGAATTTGATGAGAATTCGTATCTATGAGTGCAAAATATGGTTAACAAATTAATTTTTTATTATTATTCCAGCCATACTTCTTTATACAATTTTTTGTGAAAATACAAAAGTAAATTCTTAATTTTAATTCAGCCGTACATTAAAGAGTACAAATTTGTTGAAATTACAAAAGTAGTTTTTTACTTTTAAACAGACGTAAATTTAAATCAATCATAAAAAAAGTAATATTTGTTTATCATTTAAGGGCAACATTTAATGCTGCTCTATTTTTAGGAGACATTAAGTGTATTTGGCGGGAAAAACTTGCTAAAAGTGTTAAATGGTTAATCTTTTAATATAATGATAGATTTGGGAAATTTCGAGATACACCACGATTTCTCCTCATATTAGGAGAGGAAAAGAAATTTCCTAAACTTGCATGAATTCCCTCCTATAAAAAGGGTACGATCCGATGAACTTATTCGTCAAACAACAATCAATCAGTACGATAGAAAATTCCTTTTCATATTCTCCCTTTTTTTCTTCTCTTCTTTGCTTTTCTGTCATTGTGATGATGCTGATTACTCTTTTCTTTTGGTTATTGGGCGTTACAAAACAGAATTCATAAGCATCCATCTCTCAAAGTCCTGGCCGCAAGCTGTTCGTCAAATTACCTAAGAGGTAGCAACGTTTTCCTTTCTTCAATATTCTTCTCGTTTATTCTTCTTCCCCTCT
>BKCP01007249.1:125675-137836 GCA_008636005.1 Striga asiatica | reverse complement strand
TGACCTTTCCACTATTGAGAGCTCATTTAAGGTTTTGTTTGACAACGCCGAGTCTTATGACGGAGTACGGTCTAAATCTTCGGAGAAGGCGACGAAGGAACATATTGCTCGACAGTTGGCCGAGGCTAAAGATCGTCTTTGTGAAGATAAGGCGAAAGAGGATATTGAATCAAATCAAGTGAAGTCCACTCAGGATGAGCTAAAGCGAGTTACGGAAGAGCTTGAGCAATTGAAGACAAAGACAGAAACACTATCCAAGACATTGAAGCAGCAGCAGGAGTCACTCGACAGTGCCAAGGCCCAGGTGAAATTAACTCAAGAGAATATCCTCACCATCAGCAGTGCTCCATCATTGGACGAAGAAGTGGTTGAACAGTTGAAGATGTTGAAGTCAAATTTGAAGGCGACTAAAGAGAAACTAGGAAGCTTGAATCTTTTTGTTTAGTGATGTTTGCGACTCTTTTGCTTATTTCTTCATGTAATAAGACTCAAGGTTATGGAATGGAATGATTCGTTTCTTTTTACATCGTGCAATCTCAATCTCGAACATTAGCATTTGTTGCACTTCATTTCCTCGCCAAATCAATCAAAATTGACTAACTTAGAAGACGAACATAATTTATGACTGAACTTAGAAAATATCTAAGCTGCCTACGTACCTTTTAAAAGGATCAAGTCATAACGTAGTTCAAAGTAACATGAATTTGTTTAAAGGGGGGTGTCGTACACAGTTTATACTCATGCGGGCCAGGAGTGACTATTCTTTAACTACTTTTAGACAAAGTAGAGTATTAGGTTTAACCACATAACACCTTAGTGGAGAATTAACAGTTTAACCACATATATTCACATTGGTGGAGAATTTTAGCAGTTTAATCACATGCAAAGCTTTTTGGTGATTACCGTTCACAGTTTATACTCATGCGGGTCAGGAGTTCTTCTTTTTTCATGCGGGTCAAGAGTGCTTCTTTTTTTGTTATTTTTTTGATTTTTTTTTTTTCAAATTAACACATAGTACAACTAAGCGTAGTAGCGTTTCAAGAATTTCCCATTGATAGGGCCAATCTTGACTCGATCCTCCGAAATCAACTTATACGCGCCATTGGTGTAGACTTCCGTGACGACATACGGTCCATCCCATCTTGACACGAACTTGTTTCCAACACGATGAGTAGTTATGATGGGTCTTCTCACAGCAAGCACCAGATCTCCTACTTGAAAAGAACGAGCTCGGACCTTCTTATTGAACGATTTTGAAAGACGAGCTTGATAACATTCAAGTCTTTATTGTGCTTCCAACCTTCTCTCATCAAGAGCTTCTAATTCCTGAAGGCGCAGTCGTGCATTATCTTCTTCAGTCAACCCTTCTTGTATGGCGATCCTCAATGATGGAATTTGTTGCTCGAGAGGAACGACAGCTTCAACTCCATATACAAGTGAGTACGGGGTCGCTTGAGTGGGAGTCCGATAAGTGGTGCGATACGCCTAAAGCGCTTCATGAATTCTTTCGTGCCAATCCTTCTTTGACTTAGCTACGACCTTCTTCAAAAGACTACATAAAGTCTTATTGAATGCTTCAGCAAGCCCATTGGCCGCCGCATTGTACATAGAAGACTTTCTTTGCTTAAAGTTGAACTTTTCGCAAAGCTTATCGATCAGATTGTTGCTGAAAGGCTTTCCATTATCCGTTATGATGTACCGTGGGATTCCATATCGGTAGATGA
The DNA here is from genome assembly GCA_008636005.1 of Striga asiatica. Classification (NCBI taxonomy): domain Eukaryota; kingdom Viridiplantae; phylum Streptophyta; class Magnoliopsida; order Lamiales; family Orobanchaceae; genus Striga; species Striga asiatica. The sequence goes on along the minus strand of BKCP01007249.1, from coordinate 136,112 downwards.
TGTTTACACGAATGAAGTCAGCAACATTTTCTTTCTTCACTTCTTTCAAGGGAACCGCTTCAGCCCATTTTGAGAAGTAGTCAGTTGCAGCCAAAATATAAAGATGACCACCCGAAGACTTTGTCAGAGGACCAACCACATCTAATCCCCAAGCATCAAAAGGCCATGAAGCGACAGTTGGGTGCAACGGCTCAGGAGGTTGATGGATCAAATTTGCATGAAATTGACACGCTTGACATCTTTGGGCATAGTCCATACAATCCCTAACCATTGTCGGCCAGTAGTATCCCATTCTCTTAATTCGGAAGTGCAACTTCGGACCAGACTGATGAGCGCCACAGATGCCCGAGTGAGCCTCTTCAATAGCTTGAGCAGCTTCTTCGTCGCCTAGGCATCGTAAGAATACTCCATCGAACGATCGTCTATACAATACATCATTGAAATGAATGAAGCGATGCGCGCGACGTCGAATATCAACCCTTTGTCGTGGATCATTGGGCAACTTGTCATACTTCAAGTAATCCACGAGCAATTGACGCCAATCTTCCTTTTCAATATCGAAAACTTCAACCACATGTGTTTCATCTTCATTCCAATCATCATCGTCGAAAATCGGAGGTATAACCCAACTTCTACAAATTTGCACTCGAGCCCTATCCTCGGGAAGGATGAGTGAAGAAGTGAGTTTTGCCAAAGCATCAGCTTGTTTATTATTCTTCCTCGGCACATGTTCGATCGTAACATCTCCAAGCCATCCCATGAGCCTATTCGCATAGTTGACGTACGGGAGCAGCTCAGGTTTCTTTACATCGTATTCTCCAAGAAGTTGGTTTACCACCAGCTTTGAATCTCCATAGATCCTCAAATGTAGTTGTTTCATGTCCACGGCCATCTCCAACCCCAGAATTAGAGCTTGATACTCCGCGACGTTGTTTGAGCAATTTTCAGTTAAAGTGAAGGAATACAGAAGCACTTCTCCATGGGATGTCACAAAGACGACTCCGGCACCAGCTCCTTCTATATGAGACGCTCCATCAAAGTACATCTTCCAAGGAGGAGCAATTTCAATGAGAAGAACGTCCTCATCGGGTAGTTCATCGGACAACTCCCACTCAGCAGGAATAGGGTGATCGGCTAAGAAGTCTGCCAGAACTTGTCCTTTTACCGCCTTTTGAGGGATGTAGACAATCTCAAACTGTTGAAGTTGAAGATACCACCTGGCTAAACGGTCTGCGAGGACGGGTCTTGTCATGACATACTTCAATGGATTTGCCCTTGAAACAAGACGAACCGTATGAGCTTGAAAATAGTGCTTCAACTTTTGAATTGCAAAGATCAGCGCTAAACAGATTTTCTCGATAGGTGAATAGTTCAACTCATTTGGTGTCATCGTTCTGCTCAAGTAATATAAGGCGCTCTCCTTTCCATTTTCATTTTCTTGAGCCAGCAGAGCTCCAACAGAGCGTTCTTGTGCTGCTATGTAGAGAATAAGAGGACGACCAGCCACTGGTGCGACTAACACGGGAGACTTCATCAAATATGTCTTTATGCTTTCAAAAGCATTTGTACAAGATTGATCCCACTCAAAAGGAACACCTTTCTTCATTAGATGACTAAAAGGTTGGCATCGTCCGACTAAATTTGAGATGAACCTTCGAAGGTATGCCAACTTCCCTTGTAGACTTTTAAGCTCATGAATGTTCCGAGGCTCGGGCATTCTTAGTATCGCATCGACTTTTGCTTGCTCGATCTCTATTCCACGATGACGGACAATGAATCCAAGAAACTTCCCCGACTTAACACCAAATGCACACTTCAACGGGTTCATTTTGAGTTGATATCTTCTCAGGCGTTCAAAAACCATTCTTAAATCTTCGAGGTGGTCTTCTCGCTTCTTCGACTTCACCACCACATCATCAACATAGCACTCGATGTTCTTGTGTAGTATATCGTCAAATATCTTTTGCATTGCCCTTTGATATGTAGCTCCCGCGTTCTTCAAGCCGAATGGCATCACCTTATAGCAGTATATGCCCTTTGGAGTGCGAAATGCCGTCAACTCTTCGTCTTTTGGCGACATGCGTATTTGGTTGTATCCTGACGAACCATCCATAAAAGACAACGCTTCATGTCCCGTCGTAGCATCAATCATGAGTTCAGTTATAGGCAATGGGAAGTCGTCCTTGGGACACGCTTCGTTAAGATCTCGAAAATCTACGCAAACTCGAATTTGACCATTTTTCTTCCTGACAGGAACGATGCTCGAGATCCACGTAGGATATTTGACCTCCCGAATGAAACCAACTTCAATGAGTTTATTCACTTCTGCTTCAATCAACGGGATCAACTCGGGACGAAATCTTCTTTGTGCTTGTTTAACAGGTTTTGCCCCCTTTCTCACGGACAAATTATGCACCGCCACCTTCGGGTCTAGTCCAGGCATCTCTTTATACGACCATGCAAACACATCCTTAAACTCACCAAGAAGCTCTATGTAGGCCTTCTCTTCACTTACACTTAACAAGGCGCTAATGTATGTTGGGCGAGGATCATCAACATCACCCAAGTTGATTTCTTTTAGTTCATCGACTGTGGCCTTAACACCTTCTTCAAGCTCGGGAGGTGCGTCTTCAGCGTCTTCCTCTTCTATCAGAGTATCCTCACATATAGTGATGTGGTTCACAAGTGCAATATCTTCGATCGGCTCACTAGGAGTTTTGAAGTCGATGCATGGTCTCACACGTCCATTTCTTCCTGCGACAAATCGTGTCTGCAGATTTTCATCAACTCCAGTGATATACCCTTTTCTCACTAAATAAGCTATTTTTCGGTAAAGAGAACTTCCATCATCTCGAGGAGTTGCAAGAGTACCGCAAGCATAGTAAGACGAAGCGACACTTTCTCTATCTTCACCTTCATCATCCTGCACTCTTGTATGAACGATCATGTGCTCAAAAACTTCCCCACATGATATGATTAAGGTAGTTTGACGCTTCATGCGTGACGGAATCCAACTTCTAAGCTTTGGAGCCGGGCCCGCGCCTCTTTCTTGTCTTAAAGGCTTTGACAGTTTAGATGATCCAAGTCGCTTAAACACAGATTGTTTGCCCCTAGACTTCTGAACTGGACCGAGTCTTTGAAACACCGACACTCTCTTTCCTTTCTTTTCTCCATTATTGGACGGGAACTCTAATTCCGAGACATGGTTGGCGTTTGCTCTCTTGATGGCGATTCTAATTGGATTCGATGCCACATATCCAACACCTGCCCGATTGTGCTTTTGCTCTTGAGGTATGAGATTTCCCAAAGAGTGACTTTCATTGGGGTTGTATCCTGCTTTGACGAGAAGTTTGTAGGCTTTTGGATCAAAACACTTTGAATTCTTCAGTCCTTCGCCATGCTCCGTTACCGCTCCTTTGCTTGGACGAACAAACTTCATGGGTGGTTGGGAGATAGGTTTATCGTCATTTATCTTCGGCAATGGCAGCACTAACTCTTTCGAAGAGTTTTCTACCTTTTCAATCTTTGGTTCTCCACCTTTGGATCCATTTTGCTGCTTAGACGGGACTTTATCAACTGATTTTCCATCTTTGAAATAGTATTTGGCATCAGCGAAATGAGTTTCGGCCTCCGTAAAAGGTTTATCATCACCAAGAACAGTCTTCACAACGCCATTCTTGCAATATTTGAAGCATTGATGCCATGTTGACGGAACCACGCCATTCTCATGAAGCCATGGACGACCAAGTAGCATGTTGTAAGAAGTTTTTGCGTCGATAACATGGAACATTGCAGTTGACTCCATATCTTCCATCAGCAACCTCAACCTTATAATCCCAAGAGCTCTTTGCCCCCCTTGGTTAAAGCCTTGAATCATCAATCGACTATTACCAAGTTCTTCAGTAGTCATTCCTAGCTCTTTCAGCGTACGGAGAGGCAAAATGTTGACTGCTGATCCTCCATCAATCAAGATTCGGTTAACCTTTTGCTCTTGCACATAGCCAGCCACGAACAAGGGTCTATTGTGAGGCTTAGAACCAAGCAGCAGATCTTCGTCAGTAAAGACCACCATGGAATCACGACCAATATGGTGTTCTTCAACTTCAGGCAGATTGTTTTCTTCTAGCGGAGCTTCGTGCTCATTTGTCATGTTGCATGCTTCGCTTATATGATTTGCAGTTGCGCTACTTTCTTCTAGTGAGATTTTTCCTTGGCGAGTCAGCTGCATAACCTTGTCCTTGAATACGAAGCAGTCATGAATTGGATGCCCTACAAGACGGTGGTATTTGCAATATTTTGGGTCGTTCACCCTGCCAGCTTCTTCAGGACGCTTCATCTCAGGTACCTCAATGAGTTTTGCTTCGATCAAATCGTCAAATATGCCTGAGACGTCTGAATCAAGGAACGGGTACTGTTTTGCCTGTATTTCTTTCAGAGTCAATCTTCTTTGTTCAGTCTCTTTGGGGGCATCCTTCTTTTCAACGACTTTATCAACAACTTTTCCTTTAAACTTGACAGGCATAGCATTGATCGTTAGAGACTCCTTATTTTGAGGTTTCGAGGAAAACTTGCCCCCTTTTCTTTGCTCGTATCTATCTTTAGAGCTTTGGGGTTCTTGGATCGGTGGCCCATTAACTCCGCTTGCGGCCATGCTTAGTTCCATGTCGTGGGCTCGAGTCGCTAGCTCTTCGAATGTTCTTGGTCGAATTCCTTGAAGGATATAACGAAGACCCCAACTCATACCTTGAATGCACATCTCAATGGCAGAAGCCTCAGACAGACGATCCTTGCAGTTCAGACTTAAGTTCCTCCACCTATTGATGTAGTCGATGACTGGCTTCTCCTTCCATTGTCGAGATGTGGTGAGCTCGATCATGCTGACTGTACGTCTTGTGCTATAGAAGCGACTAAGAAATTCGTGTTCCATTTGCTCCCAACTATCGATGGAGTTTGCTTCCAAATCAGTGTACCAGTCGAATGCAACCCCTTTGAGTGAACGAACAAACTGCTTCACGAGATAGTCACCATGGGTTCCTGCATCGTTGCATGTCTCAATAAAGTGGGCTATATGCTGCTTCGGATTGCCTTTGCCATCAAACTGCTGGAACTTGGGAGGTTGATATCCAATAGGCATCCTCAAGTTATCGATCCTTGGAGTATATGGCTTGGCATAGGTGTGAGTTGACTTGGAACCACCATCAAGCTTATCTTTAATTGTCCCCATGATGAAATCCTTCAGTTGATCAATGGGGATCATTCCATCAGACGAATGTGGAAATGTTGGAGTCTTCTCTCTTTCATGAAATTGCTGCTGTTTGGAAGTTTCAGACTCATCACGATCTTCATCCTGTTTTTCCTTCATGCGGCTCGTTTCAGCATTGTCAACCTTGTCCATTAGCTTTGAGATTTGAGAGTCTTGCTCTTGGACCTTCTTCGCGAGCCCTTCAATGACCTTTGTCAAGCTTGCGATGTGTTCTTCAAGAGTCGAAGCATTAGTTGTCATAACTGGAGCAACACTTGAGCTTGAATTTGATGATGAGCGAGGAGTTGATGAAGCGGAGTCGTCTTTATCGCCTTCGTGGGTAAGATGCAGCTTATCTCTTCCAATCACCTCGTGCAAAGGAGTCGTCTCCGAAGATGCTTGCAGTTGCTTGGCCATGCTTCTTGTAACGACGCCGAGGTTGGAGCTTGAAGAACTTGTTGAAGGAATCTTGACTACAGCGATCTTGCGACTAGTCATGATGATTTGAGGAATTTTGGAAAAGAGATGAGAGGTAGAGATGTCCCACTGGGCGTGCCAAAAATTTGTAACAACAAATTTCGTGTATTGAATTTAAAAAACACGAAAAATATTATTCAAATGAATTTCTTGAATCAAAATAATATAGCGGGTTACAATCTCTAATTTCTCCTCTGATTCTTCTCACGAACAATTTTAAATCTTGGAGCGAAATCTTCGGCTTGATCTTCTCCTTGACTTGATTTGACTTGAATTAACGTTAATCCGAGGGCCAACGCCTTGATTTCGGATCAAACGTCGAAATATCCCAAGAACGCGAAGAACACGAATTCTTGGTCTTCGTCGCAAAGTAGATCTTGAATCTTCTTCACGCCGGTTTTGAATTTACTAACGTTATTCGGAGGCTTTGCAGCTTGTTTCCGGATTGAACGCCAGTCTTGAGGTTGAATGCGCTTGAATCTTGCTTCGAATCTTCAAAAACGCCTTTGAATCTTCAAGAACACTTGAATCTCGTCGAGAGAATTCTCTAGAGCTCTTGAACTTTGAATATGAAATATGATGTGTGTTTTTTTGACATTAGGGAGAGCCCCTATTTATAGGTGTAGGATGGAGAACCCTACCAAATTTAAGAATCGTAGGACACGATTTGATTGGTCCATGATGATTCACATAAGATCTTCTAGATCTACTTAGATCTTCCAAGATCTTCTAGATGCCATATGATTTATTACCAAGAATTAAGATTTGACACTTGGCATTATTTGATTGGTCAAGAATTAAAATATTAAAATATCAATTAATTAACTATTTAAATTTAGGAATTAAATTTATGGAAATTCCTAAAATATAAATAGAAAATATGACTTGATTTTTAATAAATTAATTTCCACGTGGCGCCATTTGATTGGCCACAATTTTTATGTCTCTACAGCGTGTCAGTTTGAAAAGCCTGCTCATTTTCATCTTCTTCACCTGAGTAATTCAATTGAAAAAAGAAATCATAAATTGGACTTGAAAAAAAAAATGTTAATTTAAAAATCTCACCTTGTTGAGGCTCGGTCTGCTCAGGTTGAAGCTCGGGCTGCTCAGGTTGGAGGTGCTGGGCGGACGGCTGAGCGCAGGGACGGGCCCGAGGTCTTCTACCCCCACCAATGTTCGGGGCGGGTCGATGCCTGGTCGTGTGTGACTGTGTCCTCATGGGGAGAATGTATTCGTCCTGGGAGAAAACTTGACTGGACGGCCCCCCATGTGGAACACCCTGGCCCCCAACAATCAGAAAGACAAGGCAAAGTTGTATGACTGTTGGAAGCCGGTCTGTGCTTCTGGAGGGATTTGAGGCATTAATGGTTGAATGTCGGATAATGCGCCATAAACCCCTTGTAGTGCAGAAGTCTGTAAATAAAATTCATAATAATTAGTATATGAAACACACAAAAAAAAAAATAATAATAATAATAAAAAAAAAATAAATAATAATAATAATAATAAACTTAAATAATGAACACTTACCTGACAGCCTAACCGCTCGGCAAGTGGCTGATAACCGCCCGCCTGCTGGAACACCGGGTAATTGGCAAGGTTATTGATGAATCTCACAGTCCTGCTGTGAAACCATTCAAGGTAACCCTGCTCCGGCTGCAGATAGTCGTACACAAGGGCAACTGGGAGGAGACGTTGTTCTATTTCTTCGGTCCACGAGCTCAGAAACGGCACATGGAATGCGGCCAGTCATAAAACGCCCTCCCAGTCATCTCCTGACCTTTGTGGTGTGTGTCCCAGTCTCGCTCATCCCGAATGATCGGATCTTGGGGGATGGACTGGCGACACCCAAATTGACGGAGGACTCTGTCAGGCAGGTGTACCTCCCGGGTGTTCCAACTGAAAATTCACCCCCAGTACATCCAAAGTTGTGGATCTCTTGAGCACACCTCTGGGAGAGTATCATTCTCCAGGTGTTGTCGATATGGCTGCCAATCGAACTGTAAAAATAAATCCCAAAAAGATTTAGTAATTAGTTATTACAAAATTAGAAACAAAAAAAAAAAGGAAAGATAAATCAAGTAATAGGAATTAAGAATATTACATCATACTCTCCCAGCCCTGTCAACTGATCCCGGTAGGCGACCAATGTATTGGCTATGTTGGACTTCTTTTTCGGTCCCACCCACCTTACAAAAATCACAGAAAAAAAAAGTTTGTAATCACAAAATTTGATAATGAAAATAATGTACGGATTAAATAAAAATAACAGTGATTACCTCGCTCCCATTGGACAACCAGGAAGATTATCAAACACACTGGCCTTCACTATTGGGCGAATACGAGGGATATGCTCCCATGCCCAAACCTACACAAATGGATATTAATTTTGGTATTAGGTATTAGTCGAAGTAAGAAAAAAATAAAATATTAAATTTGCAAATAACAATTAAATAAATTTACCTGGATCAATTGAACGCAGTTCTTCATCCACTTCTCCTTGGCCTTGTACGAGGTTGATAACGCTCTATACACTCCGGCCAAGAGCGCTGAACCCCAGTTGTACCCCTTAACAGCATGTATGTTCTGCAGCAGGTCGAGCCAGTAAAGTGGGACGCCATTCGCCTGCTGGTCGGGGAAGATGAAGGACCCAATGCACCAGAAGATAAGGGCCCTCGCCCTCTGCTCGTACACGATGTCCGGTTGTCCTTCTTGCAACACACGGTTACATTCCTCCTCTAACCCTCCATCATTCAGATACTGGCCTTTAATGTCCCAAGACTTTGGATCTTGGGCTGCTTGCTCTTCCTCGGTGGTGGAAGGATCCTGAGAGTGGTTTTCCATATTAAAAACTATAAAATTGAGTTAACATATATTTAAAAAAATATTCTATGAAAAAATATACCTGAACATAGGGCTCGTACCCTAGCAAGTCCTTGCACCTCTCTCGCCACTGTACGGGTGATAGATCTCTAGTCACTCCCACAACAGCAGCTCCAATGATTGGCAGACCGAACAGGACTTGTACGTCCTGGAGCGTGATGGTGGCCTCGCCGAAATCGAAATGGAAGGTATTCGTCTCTGGGCGCCACCTCTCCACGAGAGCAGTAATGAGGCTGTTGTCGGCTTGGATTCGACCCATTCGAAACAAGGGTCCGAAATGAGTCCGGTCGATGACTCCCAAACCGACCGTGGCTGGCTTGACAAAGACGCCCAGAACTGACTGTCGAAACGGCGGTTTGTGAGCGCCGTGTCACGAGCTCCCGGCGCATTATCAAATACCGCCTGTGAGGAGGACGATGAAGCCATTTATCTACAAACAATACAAAAATATGTTATATCATGATTAAGATTATTTATTAGAAAATATTGCTCATTTCAAAAATAAACAAGGCCCCAACTTATTTAAAATCCGACTTATCAATCGACTAAGACATTTATTCCGACTATCTAACGGTAGGGAAATAAAAAATTCTCATAGTCTCGTAATATGCTAACATCAAGAGTCCAACATGAACATATATGTATATAACTCGCAACTCAAAGGATTTAATTCAACTCAATTAAATCCAAATTTCATTCTCAACTCATTATATCAAGTCAATTCACCTTAGCAAATAATTTATATTCATCAATATAATTTATAAAAATATAGAGAATGTATAGCCATTTTAGCTTCTTCCGTAATAAACTAATCGGCTCGAAAGAATGAAAATCGAGTCCACAATTTCACAATTCGAAGTTCAATTTGTAGTCCTAATTCCGAAAAATCGAACTTCACACAATACTTCACACACTAGTTCACACAATAGTACACACAATAGTTCACAATTTCACAATTTCACAATTTCGACAACATAGTATATCGAGTCCTAATTCGAAGTTCTAAATCGAAACCCTAACGTCCTAATTTCGAAAATTCCCTAATTCTAATCAACCCCTAACACCCTAAAACATCAAATTTTAATGAAACCCTAACTTAAAAACGTATTATGAAAATTCGAATTTATTGAAAAAATTGAAAAACATTTAGGCCATTTACCTAATCACGAGTTCGATTTGAAGTTGAGGTGGTGGTGCGGCAGCAGTGGCGCGGCGTGCGTCTTGCAGTCGGGGGTTTTTTTTTTGTTTTTTTTGCTGTGTGATAGCTCGAGCTCTCTCTCGTCTGTGAAGAAGAAGACGCCTTTTTTTTTGTTATATCTTACAGAAAACGTATTCAACAAATACGGTTTCCGTAAGATTTAATTGAAAACCGTATTTGCTGAATACAGTTTATTAAAAAAAAAATTGTAAAAAGTGGTAGGAGAATCCCAGATTCAAGACTCGAACCCAGGTGGGCGAATCCGTTATCTCTGGGCGCACCTCCTTACCATTAGGCCGCTAGGCTATCACATTTATATTTGCGCAAAATTTATTCTTATCCTTCAGTGTTAAGATTTTTAATATACTATATATTATATACTATATGTTATATAATATAAACTATAACATATAACATATAAAGTATAAAATATAAAATATAAACTATAAACTATAAGATATAAACTATAACATATAAACTACAATATATAAAGTAAAAGATATAAACTATAAACTATAAATTATAACATATAAGATATAAAGTATATGTTATATGTTATATGTTATACTATAAACTATAAACTATAACATATAAGATATAAACTATATATTATATGTTATATGTTATATATTATATA